>PVJA010003825.1:0-23045 GCA_004027025.1 Myocastor coypus | reverse complement strand
AGCTTCCTGAGGGTGATAGCTTCCATTCCTAGCATACCTGAAGCACTTGTTTCTTTCTTTAGTGTTGACGCATACATTTATCCATTTTCTTGTTGTCAGAAAACTTTTATCCCCAAAATTATATCATACACAGTTGCTTCTTTTCATGTTTTCATATTTTGTGTTTAAAAAGAATGTGATTCTTCTTTAGGTCTCAGACCTCAGAATTCCATGTGTGTTCTCTGGCCTTACTCCACCTGTGTTTTACTTTCATAATCAGTTCCATTTTCTCTCCATATTTTCCTTCTATCTTATCCTGATTAATGTAGATAGATTGGATCCTGTCACAGTCTTTTGAAATATCTCATATTCCTTTCTTCACCTATTATTTTTGTCACCTTTATTTTCATTTGCATTTCACCAGTACTGTATTATACATCTGAGAAGATCAAACAAAGGGATTCCATTTTTTTCATATTTTCTTCACAAATAAGTTCAAACAGTAATTTCAATACCAAGGAAGTAGTATAAACTTGTGGTTAAGAAAGAGGCACTCTTTAAGATCAAACACTTTAAACATGAACAGTAACTTTTTCAATTGTAGTGGATTAAATAAAACCTTGTAAATCTTATTTCTCACTCTTATCACCTGTTTTTAAATACTAATTCTTATACATCTGGAGCCATTGTAAATGCTTTAAAAAGAATGTGTTTATAAGTTACACAAAAGTTATAATGTTCTTGCTGTTTGTGATGCAAGAAGAAAAACAGTTCTTTTAACCTGAAAAATACTTGGGCAAGTTCGTGTTCTCTAAAACCGAAGAATGAATTTTAGGAAGGAGACTGAGGTTTAGAACAGAAAATTTATTGGGAAAGAAAGCTTCTGTCCAAGAGGGGAACAGAAGGGGGGCCCAAGTGGGTTGCCCGCGAAATTATCTTTCTTTAGGGGTCTCATAGGGCAAAGCCATGTGATAAGGCGGACCTAAGACGAAACTAGGGGAACTTGCTTACGTCGTCATGAGGTGGGACAAAGTCATGGTCGACCAATGAGATTACAAGCATCACTGTTCAGGTAAAATTGATTAAATCGATTAAATTGGGAGCAAATTGGGAAGCAAGTCATGTACCAAGCGGGCATGAATACGGAATAAGGGTTCTTTCTTTGGGGATTGAATTTCTGATTCCTTTAGGCTCTTTGAAGGCAATAGATGCTCATTTAGAATATCAATACCTGATACTTAACTTTAAGTGAGTGGGCGGCTGCATTTCTTTACTCATTTATTTCAAGGTCTGGCCAGGTGGGGTGCCTGTCTCTTGTAAAGCTGCATAGTCAAGGTGCTTTCCATATTGTCCTGGAGGGCCTGGCCATATCTACTGCCTGTAATATTTTTTTATCTAATTTAGCTGCCTACTACATTTGCCTATGTCATTTGTTCTTAAACATTAGCTAGCTCAGGAATCATCTGAAGCGCTCTTTAGAATCCAGATTGCTTTGAACCAGCAACAGTGTTTCTGATTGGTAGGGCTTAGGTCAAGGACTGTGAAACTTCTGAATTTTCATTTCTAACAGGCTACTAGGACATGTTGATACTGTAGGCCTCATGGTACCCAGAGCACACTCTGGGGAGCTCTGGCAGATGATATTTTACTGGTGTATGTTGTGCTATTTAAAGATGGCTAAAATGATGCATAACTCAGCTATCTGCTTCTGTTAAAGTTATAGAACTTTCTTTTGCCTATGCATATATAATTTCAAGTTTATTTGTAGTTTCACTGATATTTTGTTTTAACTTTTTTGCAGTATTCATAGGCACAACAGAGAAAATGGAAAGGATGAATTTTTTTTTTTTTTTTTTTTTTTTGTCTTTTTGAGACAGGGTCTCTCTGTACAGTTCAGGCTGGCCTTGAGCTCAGTTTTGTAGCCCAGGCTGGTCTCGAACTCTCACCGATCCTCCTGCCTCAGCCTCCTGAGTGCTGGGATTACAGGCGTGCACCACCACGCCCGGCTGGAAAGGATGAATATTAAGCCAGAAAAAAAGTTATATAAACTAGAGAGTCCTATATTGTTGCACAAAATTACATCATCATCTGTAGAAAATTAATGTGTGTCTTCTCATTATGGGCTCATAGCTACAACAAGCGTATTTTGGACCTAAGTGTGAAGCATAGTAGTAACAACAATAATAGTAATGTACAATGTAAAGTATATAATACATAAATTGATATTGATAAATGATACTCAAAATTAATTTTATTCTCACTATTTGTTAGGAGGCTATAATTGGCAAGTTAGTTTCACACACAGCAACAACACTTAATCCTTAGTATAGTAATATTATCTTGGGTTTATTCTCCACATTCATAAGTAAAATTACCAAGATGCTAAATGAGAACAGGGGTTTGTAAGTCTTTTGTCTGTGTCAGCCATGTGGATGAGTCATGGCATTGTTTGACCAATTTGTTCTATGTGAGAGCCTGACAGAAAGTTTTCACTAGGTGACTCCTTAGGCACACTATACATCATCAGCCCCTTTCCTCTGTGGTCCTATAATCTCATTGAACAGAAAATATGGGACACCACTGAGTTACAGAATATACAGTATAGATTCCCTTATGTCCTGAGTCCTCATTAACTTTATTATTATTATTATTATTATTTTTTTGTCTTTTTGAGACAGGGTCTCGCTATGCAGTTGAAGCTGGTCCTGCGCTCACTTTTGTAGCCCAGGCTGGTCTCGAACTCGCACCAATCCTCCTGCCTCAGCCTCCCAAGTGCTGGGATTACAGGTGTGGGCCACCACGCCTGGCTCTCATTAACTTTAAATTAACATTAACTATCCTTTCAGCCGTTCTTTTTCTCTAATTTTTTGGTCTGCCTACTTAAGTTGTTAACCCTCCAGAAGAGAAGCTTAATATTATTACTGTGTAATATAGACACTTGAGCTTAGCATCACTATCATTTTGAATATCAAACGCTTCAGATATAAAATAGAACAGGTATTTGCCAACAATTGCTGTGCATGGATTCAGGGTAAATTCTGAGTGGATTTGACCTAAGTTTTCAGATACAAAAGTCACATTTTTGTTATATAGGTCTTGCTTTATCTTAATCTTAACCATCCAGCAGAAAAGTATAACCATGAATTATAAAAAGTCATGCCATATTAATATGCTGAGCTGCAAAAGGCTCAAATCAACAACTTTGAACATTGCCAGGTCAGCTGGTAACACACTATCATTATGGACTATAGGACTATATTGGGTTATTTTGCTGAATTCATGTACCTACAATATTTGAATGGTAATGGAACACCCATCCCTGACAAAAACAAAGCAGAGAAAAATGGATATAATTGAAGGACAATTTTGTAGTCACAAAAACAGGATAGGTATGCAGCTACTTTCTCTTAGTTCAATGAGACAAAAGATTTGTACTAATAGTGTTTAGAGAAGATATCATATCTGCATCTTCTACTCTGAATAACTAGTACAAAGGCAACAATATACAATGTATTGATTATTGTAACTGTCCCACTAACCTGTTTTGAAACTGTCTTATTGCTACTTCTTTCTCATTAAAAGTAGTAAAATATGAAAATATAGAAAATAAATGAAAGAAGTTCAAAAAGTCAAGCATATACTGCTGTTTTTCTGATTTTAATTCTAGTGCTCTTTCCATTGCAAAATAGGCAGTGTGCAGCAAAATTTACATTAAGACTGTGCGTAGACAATATCAGTGAAAACTGATTACAAAACATGCCCACCTATAAAATATTAGGGTATAGAACTTTTGTATTTGCCATGAAACACTTGGTTCCTGTCTCCTAGAAGTGACCATTGCATAGAACCTCCTTGTGTTCTTCTTTTACTGACAAGTATCAATTTAACCTTCGCATTTCATTTATGTGATAGGAACTGTAAAATTCAAATAATAATACTAAATAACATTTTATATAACTGCCAAAATGTCAGCTAAGCCTATGTACATTATGTGGGCTCCTAGCACACTTACCTATATTATTTATGAAGATATATAAACACCTGACTTTTGAATATATGAGTTATAAACTTTCACAGATGCAAAGAGACCTCACATTAACAATGAATAGTCACATAGGTGAACAAACCACAGAAGCAGCTCATGTGTCTACCAGACATCGGAATAGTTGTGCCACTGTGTTTTTACCATACAACGCAATACTGTACAATAGTGTGATACTCAGTCAGAGCCCAGGTTGTCTAGGAGTAAGAGGAAAAGCAGTGATGGTGCAGAGGGGACAGCTAGGAGGCACAAAGCAGTAATCATCACCACAAAAGTGAAAATAATTTAGAGATTAGACCAAGGCAAAATGATGGTAGTCATCACTCATTCTTATAAAACGAGTTATTCTACTACTGGCACAACTGTAAGGTAAAAGGACAAGATAACAGAATGTGTGAGGTCTGCTGTGCCATGGAAGCCAACAGTTGTACCCAAAGAGCACAATAAAGTGATAGAGGAGATGGAAAAACTTCTCAGTGTGTGGATGCAGTATCAGCATCAGTGTTAAGTCCATCTCAGCTACTCTGCATTCAAGGAAAAGCCAAAAGCTGGTTTGACGACTTGAGGAAAAGATTAGAAAAGATGGGTGGACATGTCATATCTTTCACTGGTGCCTGCGAGGGTTGATTCAACAGATTTAAGGCTAGAGCCAATTTCACAATGTAAAATAATGTGGTAAAACTTTAACTGCTCAAGAATTTCCAGAAAAACTTGAAGGAATTGTTGGTGAGCTAAGGTATTTATTTGTACCAACAGGTTTTTAACATTGATGCGAAAAGACTGCATTGGAAGATGATTTCAAAACAAAATGATATCAGCAAATAGGAAATGCTGATAACAGGCTTCAAGGCAGTTAATGATAGACTTAATTCTGTTGTTCAATTACAATGCTTCTCTCAATGAAACTGAAACCTCTCAGTTTATCATTCAAAAAACTCATGAGCCCTCAAAAATATAGTGATTGGGCCTATCAGCATGGAAGAGTAACTCCAAAGCCTGTCTAACACAGGCTATTTTCCAGGGCTCTTTCTCTAATACTTTTACCAAGAGATACAGAAATATATTTTTGGAGAAAGATATCCCATTCAACATTCTTCTGTGGCTTGACAATACACAAGATCCTTCTCAATTCATGGATGACTTTCATCCAATGTCAGAATAGTGCATCTGTCATTGAATGCTATGACGTTCATCCAACCCATGGATCAAAAACTTATTGGAGCTTTCAAGAAATATTATTTGCCTTACATTTTTTTGTCAGGCAGTGAGGCAACTTATGAGATAGGAACAAATTTTCAACAATTTTGGAAGGACTGTGATATTTATAAGACCATAATAAACATCCATTTGGCTTGGCAGGTTTCAACTATTACCCTGAATGAGGTTTGTAAGAACCTTTGCCTAAAATTTATTAAATTTGTGGAAGACTCCTTTGGACTCCTTGCTCATCTTCTTAAGACTCTGAACTTTATAAACAAACCAGTCCTCAAACCTGAAAAAGTAAATAGGATTTGAAAAATACAATGGATTTTGTGAAAGGGAATGAAACTGTTCCAAAGGAAGACATAACTGGAATGAAGAAATGGACAAAAGAAAGAAGGAAGGGAAAAAGAAATAAATATGTATATACATAGGATAGCTTGGATAATAGTACTGCTGATTTATACTGGTTAATTGAAAGGAGCAGTTAATGCTTTAAGTATTTTTTTTTTCCTTTCCAATTTTTTGACCAGTCTTACAGGCTTATATTTAGTAATCTGAATAACTAATTTAAAGACAACAATATGCAATATAACAACCATTGTTGAATTCCTATGGTTTAGTGAATTTCTGTACTTTTTTTTTTACTATTTTTTGAAATCTCTTTAAAAGCAAACCAAAACAAACAAAACAAAAGAAGTATTGAACAATACAAATTCTTAAACTGCTTAAGCAAAAAGCCAAAGATAGACCTGCAAAAGGACAACTTCATTGAACTGCTTGCTCTTCAACACAAAGTGATTACTAATAAGTACCTGATGAATTAGAGGAAAAGCAAAAAACACAGAAGAGCCAAGAGGAAGTTGTAACAAAGGAACCAAAGAGATTCACAGCACAGGGAGTGGCAAGGAGATTTTCTCACTTCAAGAGACAGGTTTGGAGCCACAGGATCCCAGCCTAGAACAATACACAAAAGTTGCAGCAGCTGTTCAGTTATGTGTGATCAGGAAAAAAGTGCTGGTATTCAGACATCAATGGATCATTTTTTCAAAGAGAAGACAGAATTGAGTCCATCAGGAAACCTATGTCAACAACATCAGGTGTGCGTGAATTTCCATCCTGCCCTCCGTCTCCTATTGCTGATGATCCTTCAGCTCTACTATCTCCCACCTACCCTTCCTCCTCCAATTAGTATCTCCAGTTAGTAAGCCCATTCTATAAAATCTCCTGTATGCCAGTTGGTGCAGTGTACAGCAGCACCACTTTAAGGCAACTATGAAAGTAAAAAAAAAAATAGCTTGCATATATTTTATATTGTATATTTGAGTCAAAGGTCTATAATCTTCAACTTGTCATGTCTAAGTTTGTGTGTGTGTGTGTGTGTGTGTGTGTGTGTGTGTGTGTGTGCAGGGTCTCACTACACAGCTCAGATTCCTAGTGATCTTCCTGATGTCTGCCTCCCTAATGCTGGGATTGCAGGCGTGCACCACCATGCCAGGATTCCATTACCGGCTCAGCATGTGAAGGGGTAGAGCCAGCGTGGCATGCCTTACCAGGGATTGATCCTTGGCTCCCGTGTTTATCTAAGCAAGCAATCAGTCAGCTGAGCTATATTACTAGCCCTTCAATTTGTCATATCTATGTACAAATTTGACTTATAGAAGTTCTCCCCAAACACAACTCATCTGTAAATTGCATTTACTGTAATAGTGATGGTGATATACGATTTCCAACTTGATCAACTTGAAAGATGTCTAGATTATGAAAGCAAATTTTGCGTATATCTGGGTGTGTCTTGTCCTTGGCCTCATTCCCTCTGGCATGCTTCCTCTGTGTTTGCTTCCTTGCAGCCCTGAGGAGAATGGCTTTGCTCTTCCATGATTTCCTGCAATGATGATTTTGCTATAAAGCTAGGAGTCCTTGGGCTGAATCCTCTTAAACCACAAGCTAAATGAGCCTCTCCTCTTTAAATTGTGGATGTCAGGGATTTTGTATCAGTGTACAAACTTTACTGAATCTATCTCTTTAAAATTTTGTTTTCAAATTAATCTGAGCAATATACACTCCCTTTACTTTCAGAAATAACAGATTGTCTCCCTTTGTAGTTTGGCTTAAAGCAGAGATTATAGAAGACTGAATAGATTTGAAACTCGACTTCCCTTAATCCTCTGTAGACCCAATTCAGTTTCTAAAATAGAGTGCCTAGCCTTCTTTTCTGTAGTTTTGTTGTGGAAATCCCATTACTAACTTCTCTTCCCTTTTTGTATTGAGGCTTCTACTGTACAAACATTTCATTCTCTTTCTCAGTATGACTCATATAAAGAGCTTTCCTCTCCCTAATATTAGCTGAATGAAAAATTTGGTCTTGGTAAATTATGAAAGGGCAGCATTAAGAGCTGGATTTCTGAACTTGTTTGTACAGGTAAATTGGATTTTCAAGCTGTTTTCTGACTAAAGCTCCTAGAAGTTTTACTCTATAGCTTTTGAGATTGGATGAGAATACATGGTTTTTACTTGTTAATGAAAGCTTAATTTTGTTGCAGAGGTCAATTTTGTTTGGTTTTCTGATCATATTTTATTTCTCAGATCCAGCCAGGAAGTTGAAAACTCTCATGCTGAGTTGAAAAGTATCCCTTAACTTGTGATTAAGATACTGCAGTAACGAAGGCAGAGCATTTTAACTCATAGCCCACTAAGCTGAAAATTTCTGCTTGTTTTCTTTTTATTTACTTCCTCATTAGTTACAGTAGTATATGAAAGCTGGTCACTGAAATCCAGTCATTATCATCTTTGTGAAATGATTCAATTACACAAAGCTTTAACTATCTTTTTTTGAGTGTGGTTATATCACACACCCCTGTCTTTCCTCTCTGGGAAATATTTGTGCTGTGTTATGCTGGCAAGCTCGCCATCATTTTCTGATTAAATTGCATTACTATTAGCTTTCAAAATATCCTTGAATGATGTGCAGTAATTGTTTTTCATAAGAAGTGTTTAAAGTAGCTCTCTGAAGCATCCATAACTTTTTATTTTGCTATTGTATATTTTTCTGAACTAGTTTCTAATATATAATGAAATTAGGAGATCTTATTATAGTAATAGAATTTATTCAAAGAAAATTTAATATAAATTATTACTGAATGTTGAAGACATTGTTAGATTCAAACACAAAAAGTATGACTAAAGGAAAAAAAATTGTAAAATAGGGCATTTTAACTTGACATCAGAAATGTGCAGTTTCATTTTATTTTAATGAAATGAATAGCTGTCCTTGGGTAATTGTTAAATAGAACCAATTCATATCACCCTCACCATCACCACCATCACCACTGTTATGGAGTATGCTTCATTCTTTTTCATCTCTACTTGTGCCCCCCTTTTTTTTTTTTTTTTGTCTTTTGGAGACAGGGTCTCACTATGCAGTTCAGGCTAGCCTTGAGCTCACTTTTGTAGCCCAGGCTGGTCTCGAACTTACACCGATCCTCCTGCCTCAGCCTCACAAGTGCTGGGATTACAGGCGTGAGCCACCACGCCCGGCTAGTTCTACTTGTGCCTTTGGATGGGATGTTTATATTTCATAATTTACTTTCTATAAAATGGGTACATAGCTTACTTATTTTATAAAATTATTATGTCATTAATGCACAAACCCAACCACATTGCTTAGAAGTACTTGACATTAAGAAACATTGAAGAATATCTTATTATTTTGGATCCAGAGCTCTTATAGTCTAGATATTTTCTTCTATTTTTCTTTAGCCAAAGAATTTTCAATTTTGCTGTGATATATACATATAGGCTATTTTAGCAATATTCCAGTATTAATACCTGAGGGAGCATGAATTTCATTCAAAACTGTCCCATGGTAATAATTTTGGTTCCTCTTCCATATAGTTAATTTCATGTTTTTCCTAAATATGCCGTGCCTACATGAAACTGAAGAATTATATTCTCATAAAACATGAAAAGCTTCCTGGTCCATGTGCTGAGACTTTCATGAAAGAGAGGATAAAACGAAATATTGAAGGAATTTAACACCGTTACAAAACTACTTAGAAGTGCAGCAACTAATGTTTTCCTGGAACCATTTTCTCTATAAAGCAAGATGAGAGCGGACTGTTACCATCACTATCACTGTGCCCTATAAAGTGTTGTACACATATGTGAATGGTCCTAATAAACGCTCCTGAGACATGATCTGTATTTGGTTCAAAATAAACTGCCTCTGCATTCCTGCTCTACTCTCCAAAAACCCTATCACTTACCTTAAAATGATTTAATTCTGGAGTAATAGTCAAATAAATCTAGAAGAGCATGACATAAAAAGTGATACATCAATTTGACTCCATTGATTTTATTTCAATTCTTATTTTAATCCATAAATATACATGTCAGTAAGGCAGTTCTTACCTCTAATAGCCTTAACATATGACAGATTGTTTACGTGAAGTGAATTAATAATTATGCTTATATTTTCCCTTTGATTCTAGAAGACTGTTATGCCCCTTTTCAGCCTTTTTCTGGAAGAGGACTTTCAAGCTATTTATTTTGGAGAATAAGTTGGAAGGTGAACAAGATTTCCAGGTCATAGAGAGATGACATAATATAAGAATAGTTAACCCAAACTAAATTGACACAAGTCTAAACTTTTCCTATGAGGGCATGCTTCCTCCAGTCTATGAAGTTCAAGAACCCTGAAGCTATTTTCTTTCATGGTCTTTTATGGAAACATTACTGCATGCCAGAAAGTGTTACCCACTCTGAATGATTTATGGGTAAACCATGGATTACCTCCTCAAAGTATTCAAAGTTTAAGAATAATTCTAGCTTCATAAACCCAGGGTTTTCATGTGAGAAATGCTATGCAAAAAGTGTTATAGAGCATATGATTGGAACACAGGTCAAAGAAAGATTAATTCTGCCTGAAAGCTAAAATTTAAATTTGGATAATTATAGCACTCAGTTTGATAGATTATCTAAGTCTTGGCACTAAGATTCATGTATTACAGAGTCAAGAGATTTGAATTCAGGGATATTCTAGGAAGCATAAAGGAGAAATACTTTATCACTTATTGGATAAGGGCTTGAAAGGGAAGTTGAAATTGAAACTTTCAAGTGAATGACAGTACAAACAAAGTAGTGCTAAAATAGATGAAAATGTAAGTATAAACCTGTTAATTTATGACAATCTTTTTGCTAAGTCAGTATGAAAGGCATTTAGGAATAAACTTAGTACTCAATTGTGAGATTTAAGATAGATTTTCAACTTATAGATGGTTATTAGAATCATGGTGATAAAATGAAGCATCACGCAGATTAAGAAAAAAAGAATTTAGCATCACTATCTTTCTGAATATCAAATGCCTTAGACATAGCATGGAACAGCTATTTTCCATCAATCATTGATATTCTAATAAATCCCTATAGAGTGTAAAAAATGATTACACACTTTTTACACAGAAATTTATAAATCTAACCATATACAAAATTGCATAAGGACAATCCTATGGCATTTTTTATTGTTACTTATTCTCTTTTATTTCCTTTTTATGATTATGTTAAGCTCAAGTGCCTACATTATAGGGAAAAATATTACTAAGCTTCTCTTCTGGAGGGTTAACAACTGAAGTTTACAGACCAAAAAATTAGAGAAAAAGTAAGGATACAAGGATAGCTAATATTTTGGCCCTAGCCCTTTAAGGACCATAAGGACTCAGGACATAAGAGAACCTGTCCTGTAATAATCTATAATTTAGTAATGTCCCAAGTTTTCTGTACAGGGAGATAATGAGACTACAGAAGAAAGTAATTGATGTATCATGTGCCTGAGGAGAGTCACCTAGGAAGAAAACATTCTCTCAGGCTTTCACAGAGAACAAATTGATCAAGCAATGGTCATGAATCATTTAGATGGCTGACACTGACAAAAGTTCTACGAAACACTGTACACGGTTTCAGGGTAAATCCTGAGGGGATTTGACTGACCTTGTCACATATAAAAGTTACATATTTTGTTATATAGGTCGTGCTTTTTCTTGTTCTTAACCATCCAGCAGAACAGTCTAGCCATGAGGCATGAAAAGTAAAACCATATTAACACACTGAGCTGTAGAAGGTTCTAGTCAACCAACTTTTGACATTGCCAGTTCTGCTGATAGCTCCCTACTTTTATAGACTATTGGAGTATATATACAGCTACTTTCTCTTAGTTCAATGAGAAGAAAGATGTATACTAATAGTGTTTATACAAGATATCATATCTGCATCTTGTACTCTGAACAACTACTATGAAGACAACAATATACAAGGTATTAAGTATTGTAACTGTCCTACTAACCTGTTTCGAAACTGTCTCATTGTTATTTTGTCCTTATTAAAATTAATAAAATTTAAAAAATGAAAATAAGAGTAATTAGACTTTGAGTTATATGATCAGATCAAGTGATTAGTAAAAAGAAAACAAAAACAGTATGATTTTGGGGCTCAGGGGATAGCTCAGTAGAATAAGTGCTTGCCTGGCAAATGCAAGGACCTGAGTTCAATCCCCAGTCCTGAAAAAAAAAAAAAAAAAAAGAAAAGAAAAGAAATGGTTCTTAGTTGTGCTTTTGCATGAAGTGAATATAATAATGAATTTAAGCTGGCTTATTCAAGGGAGGATTATCTCAGTGGGAGAAGGTCTATAACCCAGTTTCCCAAGTCTGGTCAAAATAATTTGATGATCTTTCAACTTCCCACTCTCCCTATTCCGGCTTTGCATGTCAGCACCAATGCTGTGCATGAGAAGACAGGAAGAAAGCAAAACTCTCCTTTAACTAGGAAAATGAAAGCATTCTTCATACTTATTGGGTCAATTAAACAATTTGCACCTTTCTGATCAAATAAAGATTGCTAATGAAATGATATTCTCTTAACTGACAATAGGTGTGACTTACCATACTTGGCTAGGAATAAAGAAAACCTACAATAGTCCTCCTGTGGAGCTGAAAGCTTTGGTCACATGTGCTGAATGGAATGGGGTATATAACTGGACAAGAAGATTATATTACTAATTAAATTAGTAAAAGATGCTAAGGAAATGGCTTCTACATAAGCAAATAACAGTTCTACTACACTATAAACTGAAAGAATATGGCAATTTACACTCACCAATGTTACTAAAATTCAGGCATGGTTGTATGCACTTCATGTATAAGTTTAGGTATTTTTCTTAAGCAAATTTTTGAAAAATTTGAGCTTGAAGAACAATGGTATTGAAGAAAATAGCATTGTGGTATCAGGTTAGTTTTCTGATGGTAGGAATTCAGAAATACAGATTGGATTCAACAACTGTTAAATTCTTTTTCAATCATAGGCATTTTACAAAGTTCTTGGGGCTATGGGGAAAAAGAATAATTCACAATTCACTCCCTCAGTACTCCAATATGACTTATGCTTACCTTTGCACAGGGTTGTATCATTAGCATATGGTGTTATCAAGGTTCAAATTCAGCCCATATAATTTTGCAGATAAGAAGAATATTAGAGGACTGGCCAGATAGCTCAGCAGATTAAACAGCTTGCTTAGGCAGATGCAGGGACTGGACTTTGATCCCTGGTGTGTCATATACCACCTCCCTTGGGGGGGGGGTGCTGAGATGGTGATTGAGACTGGGCATGATGGCACCTGCCTGTATTCCCAGTGCTTGTGAGTCTGACTGACAACAGGAGGATCACAGTGAGTCTGATCTGTATAGTGAGAACCTGTAGACCCTGTATATAAAATACAGAAGAAGAAGAAGAAGAAGAAAGAAGAAGAAGAAGAAGAAGAAGAAGAAGAAGAAGAAGAAGAAGAAGAAGAAGAAGAAGAAGAAGAAGAAGAAGAAGAAGAAGAAGAAGAAGAAGAAGAAAATTATGGTTACTGTCAATCCTGGCTTCAAGAACCAAAAGAAACTGAAGAGGACTTGGACAGTTACATAAGGTTCAGCAATGGTTGAAATTGCAGACAGTTTATAATGAACTGCAACTAAAGAAAGAAACCACCAGGGCAGAGGCCATAAGAAAGTTATTTCTTCCCAGGCACAGAGATTCCCAGGGCACAGTTCCACATTGAAAGATAACAGTTGCTAAAATTAATATCAAATCCTTCTGCTCAGGAACAGAAGGTCCTATTTGAGCTTCAAGTACTTGGAACAGTTTCATGGAAGCAACATAAATGCCTGTAGATGAGCAGGCCTAGAGATGATAGGTTTGGATGATATAATTCAGTCACCAGTTGCTAAGCATCTCCATCACAAGCCACCGGCTTCATTTTCATCATTCAGGGGAGTTTCTGGTAACTTATTCAAGAGTCTTAAAATATGTCAGTTCCCAAACCTTACCTTTTAAAGTGCTAACTTCATATTCTCATATTCTTCACTGTCTTGCTTCTGCTAAGACTTTAACATTTCCTCTAAATGCCAGGATTATTTAGATATTGATGTGAAGCCAAGCTTCACTTTGGTGTAACTCTCACTCTGATCTCAATGTGGTATTACTATCTTCTAAATTATCCATCGTACCCTGAGGTGCAAGTCCATTGCCCCTGGAAACAGTTTCTTATGATATTCTGGTCCTAAGCCTGAAATTTCTCATGACTTCCAGGATGTGATTCAGACTCTTTGCTTTGAGTCTATTATAAGTTAAAGTGTTTTTCCATCTCCCTTTTGGAATTAGGCTTCATTTAATACGTATTTTCAATCCATGCTGTTTGCAGTCTTCCTAGGGAGTAGGTGGTGTACATAACATAGCTTGTTTCTCTTTAATACCTTTCTCCTTCCTTCCCTCCTCCCTCCTCTTCTAATTCTCCTTTCCTCATTTTCATTCTTTTTTATGCTTATTGATATTATTCATGATTATGGCATAGGATGTTATACTCCTTAAGTTTATTATGCTTTTATATCTAGCATATTTTTTCTATTTGTTTCTTTTCTTCTTCTTTACCCCCAACCTTAGTGTCTTTAATCCCTTCCTATTTGTAAGAGATCCATCTCCTTGTTTGTTTCTCTCCACTTTTTATTAATTTCTTTGTACTGAATGTCTTACTGAATGAGTAAGCTTGTATATCTGGTGTATTTTGCCCAACATTATATTTTCCTATGCCAATTTTTCTACAAATGTCTCACTTATTTTACCGTAAGTATAACTTTGTCCTGCTTTATAGACAATTAATGTTTCTTTATATGTAATTACTATATTTCTTTATGCAATAAACTTTTGATGGATACATACCCTGCTTCAAGGATTTAACTGTTATGAATTGTGCCACCATAAACATTGTTGTGCACGTATCACTACCATATAATATGTCAAGTGTTTGAGAAAGATATCTAGACAGGGTTTATCTGGATAAGATGGATTTCTAATTTTAGTGTTTGAAAAATCTCCAAAATGATTTCCACAATGGTTGTACTAGTTTACTTTCCCACCAACAATGTAAGAGAGTTCTTTTTTCAACACAGCCTAATCAGAATTTGTTATTTTTTATTTTTTCAATGGTTGCCATTCTTTTGGGTTTAAGATGGGATCTTAGTATTTAAATTTGCATTTCTTTAATGGCCAGAAATTTCGAATATTTTTTAGTATATTTCTTGGTCATTTGTACTTCTTCCTCTGTGAAGTGTCTATTCATTTTACTTTATTCCCGATTCTTTATTAGATCTCTTATTTTAATTGGACTCACTTATTGAGTTCTTTATATTTTCTAGGTATTAGTCTTCTCTCTGAAAAATAGCTGAAAAAAAAATTTTCCAATTCTGTAAGTTATCTCTTTGTGCCACTAATTGGTTCTTTTGCTAGACGGAAGCTTTTGAATTTTTTTTTGAGACTGGGGTTCGAACTCATGACTCATGACTTTATGCTTGCCAGGCAGGCACTTGTGCCATGGAGCTATCTCTCCGGCCCCAGAAGCTTTTGAATTTGATATGATGCCATGGGTTGATTGTTGCTGTTATTTCTTGTCTAATTTTGGTTGACAAATTTGGCGTTTGGAAGATACTTTTCTACACCTATGGCTTCAAGCATTTTAGCTATTTTATCTCCAAATAAATTAACGCTGTTTTAATGTTCAGCTCTTGATCTATTTTTATTTTATTTATTTATTTATTTATTTATTTATTTATTTATTTATTTATTATTTATTTATTTATTTATTTATTTATTTTGTCTTTTTGAGACAGGGTCTTGCTATGCAGTTCAGGCTGGCCTTGAGCTCACTTTTGTAGCCGAGGCTGGTCTCGAACTCACATCAATCCTCCTGCCTCAGCCTCCCAAGTGCTGGGATTACAGGCGTGAGCCACCACGCCCGGCAATCTATTTTTATTTTAATGTAGTACATAGTGAGAGATATGAGTCCAGTTTCAATCTTCTTCCAGTATTTATCCAGTTATAAACTGGGTTCCTGTATGGTATTTGCTAGATTTTAATTGTTTTTGTTGGTTTATTTTGTAATGTAGAGTTATGATATGCTTTTATTTTTTCTGTGTTTGTGAGTATTTACTTTTTACTTTTTGTGCATTTTCTTCCATTATCTCTGATGTAGTTGGTGAATGATGAAAATAACATATTTATACATAATAGGTTAGTAACTATCTGCCATAAAGACAAACAAGGTATTTGTAGAAAAATGGATGCACCTTGAGACCATCATGTTAAAACTAAGTAATTCAGACACATGAGCTTAAATGTTACATGGATTTTTCTATATGAGAAACCAAAAATATAAATAAAGAGCAAAATAAAATATATTAATAAGTGCTGAGATACATCTTTCTTGAATGGATAGAGGATGAAGAGATGGAAAGATGGGGAGGGAGTGGAAGGGAATAAAAATAAAACTGGGATATGTTATATACATGTGTCAAGTTCCTGTTAGAAATTTGATCATTACATACTCCAAACATGTACTGATACAAAAATTATAATGCACACATTAAAAATTATCAGCTATAAGTGTAAGAATAGTATATACAAATCAAATGAATAGACTTAGCTTTTCATCCTGTCCCAGGCAGGATACACATTTTGAATGTTCTCTAAAAGTAAAATCTGATTGGATAATTATTGAAACATAAGGTTAGAAAATCAGTGTATTAGCCAGGCGTGGTGGTGCACTCCTGTAATCCCAGCAGTCTGTAGGCTGAGGCAGGAGGATCAGTGCGAGTTCAAGACCAGCCTGGGCTACAAAAGGAAGCTCAAGGCCAGCCTGAACTGCATAGCGAGACCCTGTCTCAAAAAGACAAAAAGAAAAGAAAAGAAAAGAAAATCAATGTATTATAGGAAGTACTTCAGTATTGTAGAAAGACTATAATGAGAAAATTTAGAGTTATTAAAATGAAAGCTGACATTACATTCTTAGGGAATGGACATTTTTTTGGTCATTTTTCCCCTGTGATAGAGATGTCACAAGTGTATGCTGTACAGAGAATTACCTAAAAGTGTCACGAAAATGGGGACAAATGTTAACATAAACAACAGTACTTATAACAATTACTGTAGAAAAAATAGGATGGATATATGTTCACCCTTGATTGCAAAAGTATTTACATAGCTGGTTTAGGCTACAATATCCTTCCAGTTATGAACAGTGGTATTAGCTCTATGAATATATTGTGTTATATATATATATATATATATATATATATATATATATATATATTTAGCTTTCTCTCTGGTTTAACAGAAATAAGAGTACCATCCAGAATGGCTCTGTGGAAGCCTTCTTTAATAACTATATTGTTTTCTAATGGCAATTTTTGTTGTTGTTGCATCATATTCATCAGTAAATTCACAATTTATTTGTACCAATGTAGTTTCTTTTCAATATTTACTATAAAAAATGCACCAATGTCACTGAACTTGTCATTTCATGTACATGAATTTATGTATTTTTGAATTTCAGACATGGCGTTGCTGAATCAAAGGTCATATGCATTAAACATTTCTAAAATTTTAAAGTTGTTCTCTATTTTGGAATGCATAAAGATGAATATTTAATCATGTCAGAGGTACTCCATGCAAGAAGAATATTTAATTTTTTAATTTCTCTGTTATAATGTCTACTTAATTTTATACATGGAGAAATTTTTTTCATAGCTTTAATATTACATTCTTAACTGATGCCTCTTTACATATTTATCATTTTTACTTGCTAAATTTTCATTTTTTGTTTTATATTTTAAAGAAGTTTTTGATAGAAAATTTTTAAATTTGTATGGAATATAAAAGGAAGGTGAAAGAACATGAAAGATTTTTTATAAGAGAGGAAAGAAGATTTGGTGCACCAATAATACCTTTTTATTTCACAGCTTTGAGATGGAGCTCAGAAACGTTTGTCTTGTCATGCTTGGCAAGATTGCTTACATTTATTAACTGCTTGCTTGAACCTTTGTCATTCCTAAAATGGTGCTCTCATCTCAATGGTATGTTCATACTAAGTACTTATTTCTATCAAATCACGGTATTATTTGCTAATTATTTAAAATGAATCCAATACAATGTGAGAAACATCACATGATTGTTTTTACTACCCCAGTAAAGTTTGAAGAGATGGATAACCTAAGGCTGTGGAAGAACCTGAACCTAATCACATGTCTGACCTTACTGGTCAGATTCCTTGTCATGAAAGTCATGATTTCAGGTCTTGTTCTTTAGCTTTCTCAGGGGATATATATCAGCATTTGCTTGAAGTCTCTTTAAGTCCACTCTTAGGTTTGAGCCTAATTGGGTCTCCGTTGGTTATCTTATGTTCAAAGGGTCTTCATTCTGACTGGGGGAAATTCAAGTGACCTCTGATCCTTCATGAGCTTTATCTCATTTAGAATGAGCTTGCCATTGTGGTTTTAGTATTTAAGCTGTTTCAAGACATGCTATAATATGCATATTCATCAATACTTTAGATAAAACTAGAATATACATACATATAACCCATACATATATAAATGTACCCAAAGCAATTTTAAATGGTTTCAGTTAATTGATGTATTGAAATTTTTCATATTCATATTTGATGCATGTATATATTGTATAGTGTTCAAATCAGAATAATTACTGCTATATTTACCATTGTTTTGCATAAGAAACCCTCAAATTTATCTAGGTTTTTATAAATATTCAATACATGATTATTTTCTACAATTAACCTTGTGCAGTACAACAGTATCGACCCTATTACCTAACTACAGCAGTTGCTATTGACCAGAATTTTCCATTCCTTCCTCCACTGTAATTTCCCCTGTTACACTCTCCACTTTCCTGAGATCATTTTTAAATTCCACCTTTAAGTGAACTCATGTGGCTTTTATCTTTCCGTTTTTGGTTTATGTTACCTCACATAAAGAACTTTTGTTTTATCTGTTTAGTGACAAAAGATAAGATTTCAGTCTTTTTAAAAATTTATTTGTTTGTTTGTTTATTTACTTATTTATTTTGGTATTAGGGATCAAACTCAGGACCTTGTGCTTGCCAGGCAGGCATTTTAGCCTCTGACTCCCACCTGGTTCTTTTCTATTTTTGAATAGTTTTTCACTATGTACATGTACCATCTTTAATTTACTTATCAGTTGCACTAATATCATTTCTTAAATAGTTCTGCAGTAAACTTGGAACTACAGATGTCTCTTTGCCATAATGACTCTATTTTCTTTGATATATACCCAAAAGTAGAATTGGATCCTCCTGTTTTTCAGCCTCCCCAGTGCTGGAATTAGAAGCGTGGGCCACATTCGGATTCCCTGGCCACTCAGCCCACCCTAGGGGCAGAGCTCGTGCAGCCTATGATGCTGGGGATTGAACCCTGTTTTCTGTGCTCCGTAGACTTGCCTAAGCAGGCATCTTACCCTGCTGAGCTATCTCACTGGGCCTTCATATTATCTATAATGGCTATATTAGTTGAAATTTCTGCTAACAGGGAGTAAGCATTTACTTCTCTCTGTATCCTTACAGATACTTGGACTCATAGTCATCCTCCTGTTTACAGCCTCCCAAGTGCAGGAATTACAGGTGTGGGCCACCACACCCAGTCCATCTCTGTCCCAGCATGGCAGACCCAGGGGCCCTTTGCCTTTTACAATGGGCACTCTAACTGGAACAAGCTAGTGTGACAATAGAATGTGATACAGATGATTTTCACTTTTCCATTGATTAGTGCTATTGACCATTTTTGTGTATAACTTTTTGGTACTTTTACTTGTTTTTTAGAACTACATATTTAGTTCTAGTGTTCACTTTAAAATCTAATTTTTATTTACATGCTCTTGAAGTTTTGGACTTCCTCCTGGCTTATAATCATTTTCTTCCCGCTCCATAGTTTATCTCTGAACCCTTTGCTATGTGATAACTTT
Organism: Myocastor coypus; assembly: GCA_004027025.1. Lineage (NCBI taxonomy): Eukaryota > Metazoa > Chordata > Mammalia > Rodentia > Myocastoridae > Myocastor > Myocastor coypus. The sequence goes on along the minus strand of PVJA010003825.1, from coordinate 3,470 downwards.
CAGTTTGATATAATCCCATTTATTTAGTTTTGGGTTTTCATACACAAGGTTTGAAGTCTTCTCCAAAAAGGCTTACCCATTTCAATGATTTGAAGTGTTTCCAATATTTCCTTCAAGTCATTTTGTAGTTTTAGATCTTACACTAAAATCTTTAATTAACCTTAATTTTTATAATCCCTATCCAGGACTTGCAACTTACTACTTGTTAACAGAATATAAAATGTGTTATGTTGGTAATGCTATAAATACTTGTCTAACAAGAGACTTCATCTTGTCATAATGACGGAGAGATTTACTTTATTGGTGATCTTAGAAAAGGGCTTGTTCCATTCTATGGAAAGGGCCATGTGGTAGGGAGCTGTGCATGACTTCAGGGTCTGAGGGCAGCATGTATCCAATATCAAGTGAGATAAGGATCCACAGTTCTATGGATACAATGAATTGAATTTCACCAGCAGTCTGAGGAAGACTGGAAAAAGATCTTTAACTAATTAATCTTTTGATGAGATCTCATGTCCAGTAGACTCAGGCTACAGACACATGACACCAAGAAGGGGAGAACCTCCTTAAAGTATGCCTGTCCTTATAAGCTATGAGATAATTAATGTGCACAGTTTTAAGCTACTAGATTTATTACACAGCAGAGAAAACAAATACAAATTCTAGTTTTGTTTTTAAACTCTTTGTACTCATAGCTATCCCCTTTCTGATGTACTACAGTGCAAATCCTATCCACTTCAAATATTCAACCTCCAGTCTCTATCTTTGTAAGACAGCAAATTGGTTTAGCTCCATTTTGATTCTCATATATATTTGCACAGGAGTTTGAGCTCAGGATCTTTTGCTTGCCCAGCAGGCTCTTGTGCTTCTGAGCTATCTCCCCAACCCTCCCTATTTTCTTTCCTTTCCTGTATAATCATAGCTCTGTGTGACTTGTTGCCCAATGTTTTAAAATTCTCAGCTACATTTTGTTGTTGTTGATGATGACTGTGACAGTTTAGATCTGGAATCTCAGACCCTCATGTTTGCAAAAGTGGAATTTTTAGAAAGTGATAGACCAGGAAGGGTGCAGAGCTCATCTATGGACTAATTATGGATGAGTTCACAATTTTCATGTTATTGCAAGTTTAGCTTTATGAGAATGTCAACAAGGGTGTGTTTTGGAAGACTGTTGCAGAATTTAAGAGTCTAGAGAGGACGCAGGGAAGCAGAAGGGCTTCACTCCAGGATTTCAGGTGCGCACCAACTCAGCTGGACTTCTGTGTTCAAAGTGACTGAGCACTGAATGAAGGAGAAGCTCCTGTTTCTATACATTTTCCTAAGGGGGTTGATTTCTGGCATAGAAGTTGTGGGAATGTAAAAGGAAGATGAAACCAGTTTGTCAAGCTGTGACAGTTTTATGTCTTGGAGGTCTTGCTCAAGCATACCAAGATGTTATGGAGATAATATAATGTTTATTCATGCAAGTCTGATTTATTTCACTTATGAGTATGGTCTCTAGTTGTATCCATTTACTTATAAAAAGCAAGTTTTTAGGTAAACTCAAGTTTCTCTCTCTCTTTATAGTTGAAAAGTAATTATTTGAGAAAACTATCACATCCGTTTTATCCAGTCCTTAGTTGATTGGCGTTTGGGTTGTTTCCAAGATTTAGCTATTACAAATTGTACTGCTATAAACATGGCTGCACATATATTGCTATGGTATGATGTTTTTAATTCTTCTGGAAAAATATCCAAAAGGGAATAGCTGGGTCAAATAGGATCTCTAATCCTAGTGTTTTGAGAAACCTGCACACTGATTTCCACAGTGGTTGTACTAGTCTACACTCCCACCAACAGTGGACAAACATTATTTTTACTCCAGAGCCCTACCAGCATTTGTTATTAGTTAATTTTTGATGCTAGTCATTCTCTCTGGGGTGAGATGGAATCTAAATATTATTTTAATTTGCATTTCTGGAATTATCTCCCTACTGTAAGAAAACTGAAAGACTAAAGAAGATAAAAAAAGGTTCAATAGATTGTGTGAAAGGGAAAAAAACTGCTAAAAAGGAATGAGCAGCTGGGAAAGGGGAAAGGAGAAAAGAAGAAAGGAAATATGCTAAGATAAGCATACTGTTTATATCTATTAGTTCACTGAAAGAGATTGTCAGTGCTTATACTGTTTGATCTGTTTTGCATGCCTATGTCTGATTTGAGAAACTTTGAAGATAACAATATGCAATATAATAACCATTGTTAATTTCCTATAACCTTTCTGTGAAACTCTATTATATTTATTTGTTTTTCATTTTCTAAATTTTAAAATAAAGAAGATGCCATAGGAATAGGAGGTTATAAATTTTTATTTACAAGGACAAAAGTTATTTTTTTTTTGGTGGTACCAGGGGTTAAACTCAGGACCTTGCACTTCCCAGGCAGGTACTTATTCTACTGAGTTCTCTTCCTGACCCCAAAAGTTACTTCTTTCATATGTATTAGTACAAAAATAATAGTTATAGGTACAGGGAAGTTTGGGAAACTTGATATTTTCTTTGTAAATCCTGCTTCATTTCTCCCTTTAAGGATTTCTATAAATGAGTTATAATAGAGAGCATCATTATCATTATCATTTACCCCATTATGAGGGGTTGGCTTTCTACTGGGTGTAGGGACTTGGTCTTTCAGTGTACTCCATTGAAAAATGGTGACAGGAATGAAGGAAAAGACAAGAAACAAAAGCTGAGCTCATGTGGAGTTCTGTCTGACTAATTGGAAAAGGACCCAAAGAACAACAGTAGAAGTGGCTATGCCTTTGTAAAGTTAGTATTAGGAGAAACAAAGTTGTCTATCAACTAATAGCAGACACATTGACCAGGCAGGATGTTTTCTCAAGAATGAGGTAGTTTGCCTGCCCTGGCCTCTCACATATGCTCAATTTCTAGCTTCAATGGGTCCCAACAGGCAGACAGAAGTTGAATTATAACAAAAGGGAAAAGAAACTTATATGTTGTTGTAACTCTATGATGATCCAGAAGCGTTACCCCTATGATAACTGGTCAGTTCCTAGAGTGAAAAGAACAGGGATATCATTTCTGCAGACTTTATCTGTGCATGGACTATTCAACTTCCAGGGTAATTAGATCAAATAGCCTGTTTGCAGTGGTATCTTGGTCTGACTATAGATCTAGCTAGCTCAGATGATTACAATCCTATTTCCTGGTGTACCTAACTTGGACTACTAACTTTAGCTGGCCATGGTGGCTCCAAGGCACAATTCCTATAAATTTAACAGTAGTGAAGGTAGAAAGATTATAATATGGGATCCATTATGGGTCCCAAAGTCATATGATTTTGTTTTTTGATCTACACAGCATCCTCACACTTGATGGAGTTTATTGGGTCTGCCGGGCTTGTAGAATTTTTCTCTTATCTCATCTCGTCTCGTCTCGTCTCGTCTCGTCTCGTCTCGTCTCGTCTCGTCTCGTCTC
>PVJA010003824.1:21359-92085 GCA_004027025.1 Myocastor coypus | reverse complement strand
TGAGTATCAAATATCTTTGACTTAGCTTGGAAATGATATTTTCTGACCATCATTGATATTCTAATAACTTTCCATACAATGTGATATAAGCAGTTACACAATTTTGACACAGATATTTGGAAATTCAAGGAAATACAAAATTGTAGCCTGTCAAGAATATGGTTTTTGGCCCAGTCTCTTATTTTCAAGTACTACTTTTGAGAGAATGACAGTAACTGAGTTTACACCAGGAGCAGCACATATCAAAAAGACAAGAGTGACATGTATTCCAAACATAATTTTAGCGTTACATTGTGCTATAATCAACATGCTGAACCTTTTGAAGGTTCTTGAGACCAATATCTGATTCATCCTGTGTACATAAGTGTATGGTTTTGCTATTGATGTTTTCTGCTTTGTCTGCTTCCAGGGCGCAGGGAGCTTACCCGTGGCGGGCGCGCAGGCTCAGCTCCCAGCAGTGCGATTTGGGTCTTATAGTTTGCTTCTGACATTTGTAACTCAGCTACATGCACTCGTTTTAAGCCTGAATCACAAAATTACAATGAACACCTAAATTCAAATATTACAGTGAAAGACAAATTGTCATTAATTTCCTTCAGACTCCCTCTTGCTTTGAGCACATTTACTTCACCATGTGCCAAATTTTTAAAGCAATTTTGGAAGTCCTATTTCATAAGCTGCTTTTTAGGATTTCTACTTACTAGTGGTTTCAAAGTAGTTTAAGTCTGTTATGTGTGATGAACTGAAGTGTGTTCTAATCCCAGGAACACAGAATATAATAATAGTTGAAGTTGGGACCACTGAAGAGGAAATTAAGTTAAAATAATGTTAGGGAAGGCACTGATCCAACATGGCTTTTGTTTCATTCCTGGCAATTTATTTGCAGTGTTCCCTGCAAGTCTTTGTCAGAAGGCTGATGGGTCTGTGATGGAAGGCTGCTGAGTCTTCATCCAAAGCAGAGGCTGAAAAGTCTGTAATAGTAGCCAGGAGATGACATCTAAGCTGACCGCGAAGACCGGCTCCTCCAAGGAAGTAGAATGTTCTATGCTTTTTTCATTTTTTTTTTTTTATATCCTTTAGGGGATTAATCACTCTAGGGTAGAGCCTCCAGTCCTAGGGTGTGGAATTGCTGAGCCTAAGTTTTTAACTTCTCAAATTGACACAATATATCAATCGCTACAGAAATCGGCCTGATACTCTTAGTTATGAGATCTGTGACTCAAGTTTGTGGCTCTCTATTGGCTTTAAAGACTATTTCTTTGACGTAATTCATACCCTACTATTCCAGATAAGGTTTTTGTTTTTTGTAGTGGGAATTGAACTCAAGATCACATGCTTGCCAGACAGGCACCATGGCCCTGAGCTATCTCCTCAGCCCTATCTCCTCAGGTAAGTTCTGCATATGTTTCAGCAACACCACTTCTTGAAAGAGGCCATGTCAGACACTTGCGATCTTATTTCTGTGTAGCTCATCCTTCAATAGTCTGCTGTATAGTGAGCAATGCTGCCTTTGTTTCCGCAGACTGCCAGTCAGCCTTTTCAAATCTAGGGAACTATGGGGCTTTTCATGGCTTCCCCTTCCCTACATGTCCTAAAAGCTGTCTTTGGCAGTTCTTTAGGGCAAATGCAGATCATATCCCAATTGCTTCTCACTTCCCATCAAGCACTTCAGTTAGTTTCCTTGTATCCAATGTTGTAACAACTATTTTTCTGGGGGCTGTATCCAGTTCTGTAGTTGTTTTGTGAGGGAAGATAGCATTACTGCACTGTGGTCAGATGTAAGACCTCTGTTCTTACATGAGGAGAGACTGATATTACCCTCCCGGCTTCTCTACCCATGCATTACCTCAGCAGAAGAGGTCTTAATTTGTTGATTTTTTCCTTTTACTTTCAATGATAAGTATTCAATGTTTTGAGTCTTTTTACTGTTTTAATATATGACATTGGTGCTGCTATATAGTGTTTTAATTATCATTTCTATGTAGAAATTCTTTAATTGCTTTTCCTTTTGCTTCTGAGAGCTAATCACCTTCACTTTTTAATTTTAAAATTGCACATTGAATAATATTTTTGGCTAAAAATTTCTAATTGCACTTCCAGTTGGATGATGTCTTTGCAATATTTTAACTTCTTGAAACATGCTATTTTATTTCAAGCTTAATAGGAAATAAATCTTTTTTAGCAGTTGTATATTATTAAGCCTCACTTTTCATTTTGAACTTCAATGTTTTCCACATTTTCAACTTTCATTAGTCTCCCAAAACCTCTACTATCATTGTTTACATTTGACAGTTGCTCTAAAATATTTTGTAGAAACAAATCTCCTACATATTTATATTGACAGAAATCATGTGATTGAGCATTATTTTGCCAAGAAGATCCTTTATCATCCATCTGTGTATTTTTATTAATTATTATTATTATTATTATTATTATTATTTTAATAAGGAATTACAATGTGACAGTTTCAAAGCATGTTAGTAGAACATTCACAATAATTGATACAAAGCATATTGTTGTCCTCATTATAGTTATACAGAGCACAGGGTGTAGAAATGATAAATTTTCTAATGGTTATTGGTACAATAGATTTCTTCTCTTTGATCTAAGAGAAGATAGTTGTATACATAGTCAAATGTTCCATAATTGCAGTGTGCTACTGGCGAAACTAGCAATGTTGGAAGCTGTTGATTTGAGCCTTTTACAGCTCAGCATACTAAACTACCCTTATGTTTTATGCGTCATGTTTAAGCTTTTCTGCTGGGTGATCAAGGGCAAGTTAAAGCAAGACCTGTATAACAAAACATGTATTTTTGTACCTCTCAAGATCAGTCAAATCCCCTCAGGATTTACACTGGAACCACATACTGTGCTTTGTAGAAGTGTTGTCAGTGTCAGCCATCTGGATGACACATGACCATTGCTTGACCAGGTTGCTCTCTATGAAAGCCTGAGAGAATGTTTTCTCTCCAGGTGACTCTCCTTAGGCACACTATTTACCTTCAATCCCTTTCCTCCATGATCCCTTAATCTCCTTGAACAGAAAATTTGGGAAATCACTGAGTTACAGGATATTACAGCGCAGGTTCTGTTCTGTCCTGAGTCTTCGCTAACCTTTAATGGCTAGGGCCAAAATATCCACTACCCTTATAGCCCTTTTCCTATTTCTCCAATTTTTGGTCTGTAAACTTATACTCTTAGCCCTCCAGAAGAAAAGCTTAGTGATACTATTACTCTAAAACATAGGTGCTTGAGTTTACTATCACTGTTTTTCTGAATATCAAATACCTTAGACTTAACTTGGGATTGGTATGTTCTATAAATCATTGATATTCTAATAAATCCCTATGGAATTTGATAAAAGCAATTACACATTTTTACACAGATATTTAGAAATATAAGTATGTACTAGATTGTAGCCTGTCCATCCTTTGGCATTTTTCCTAGTCTCTTACTCTTTTTAAATATCCTTTTCTGTTTTCTTGTAAGCCAACCATTTACTTGAGAGAGAGTATAACAGTAACTGAAATTACACTGGAAGCAGTGCACATCTAGAAGACCAGAATAACAGGCATTCCAAGCACAGTTTTAGTGTTATATATTTCTATCATCAGAGTCAAAAACCTTTTGAGGTTTCTTGGGACCCTTGTCTAATTCATCCTGTGCACATAATTGTGTAGTTTTGCTCCTGCTATGTTTCCTCTCTTTTCTGTTTCCAGCCACTTTGCTGTTTAACCTTAAGTCTTTGATTTCCAGTTATCTGTGTTATGCCTCTTAATTTTTACTTATTCTTTTGAGTTCTTACACTAGGGAGATTATACGATATTTACACATGTTGGTCTGATTTATTTCACTTATGAGTATATGTTCAAGATACATCCATTTATATATGGAGTCTTCTAGTTTATCACTCTTTATAGCTGAGTAATATTCCATTGTATAAAAATAGCACATCTTTTTCAATCATTCTTCATATGATGGGCATTTTGGTTGTTTCTAAGATTTGGCTATTATGAATTGGGCTGCTATAAACATTGGTGCACAGATACCACTATGGTATGATGTTTTCTGTTCTTCTGGGAAAATTCCCAGTAGGAAGATAGCTGGATTGAACGGGATTGCCAGTTCTAGTTTTTTAAGGGGCCTCCATGGCATACTGGTAGCACCAGTCTGCATTCCCACCAGCAGTGCAGAAGTGTTCTTTCCCCCCACTGCCTCTCCAACATTTGTTGTTGGTTGATTTTTTTTATGGTAGCCACTCTTTCTGGGGTGAGATGGTATCTAAGTGTTGTTTTAATTTGCATTTCATGAATGGCTAGCGATATGGAGCATTTCTTCATGTATTTGTAGGCTTGCTGCATTTCTTTCTCTGAGAAGTGTGCATTCATTACAGATTCCCATTTCTGGATTGGGTCTTTGAATTTTTGGATCCTAATGGTTTTTAGTTCTTTATAAATTCTACATTGAAGACCTTTGTCCAAATACTTGTTAGTTAAAATCTTTTCAAAATTTGTGTGTTGTCTTTTCACTCTGATGGTAATTTCTTTTGAGGTGAAAAATGTTCTCAGCAGCAGGAAGTCTCAGTTATTGATTCTTTCAAGTGTCAAACATGCATTTCATTTTTGTCCATGAACTCTTTGCCTACCTCAATGTTTTCAAGATTTTCTCCCACTTTCTCTTCCAGGAGATTTAACATTTCTCTTTTAATATTTAGATCTTTAATTCATTTTTACTGTAGCTTAGTGCATGTTGATAGACTTAGGTCAAGTTTTAGTTTTTGACATGTAGACAGCCAGTTTTTCCAGCATGATTTGTTAAACAGGCTATCTTTCTTCCAGTAAACATTTTTGGCCTCTTTGTCAAAAATAAGGTGGCTGAGTGTGTTTGTATTTGCTTCTGCATCTTCTAATCTATTTAACTGATCCTCAGGTCTATTACTTTGCCAATACTATGCTGATATTATCACTGTAGCATTGTAGTATAATTAAAGGACATGAATTACAATGCTTCCTGACTTACCTTTGATGCCCAGGATTCCATTGCAATTCTGGGTCTTTTTTTGGTTCCAAATAAATTTTAGGAATGATTCCTTCAGGCCTGTGATACAGTATGTTGATAATACTTTGATAGGAATTGCATTAAATCTGTATAACAATTTAGGGAGTATGGCCATCTTCTCAATGTTGGTTCTTCCTATCCAGGAGCAGGGAATATCTTTCCATTTTCTGAAATCCTCTAGGATCTCTTTTTTTCAGAGTATTGTAGTGTTCATTTAAAAGCTCTTTTGCTTCTTTAATTAGGTTAATTCCCAAGTGTTTAATTTTCTTGGCTTACATAGTAAAAGGTATTGTTTCACTGGTTTGTTATCTGTGTAGAGGAATGTCATTGATTTTTGTGTTTTCACTTTGTAGCCTGCTATGCTACTGAATTTGTATACTAATTCTAGTAGCTTGTTGGTGCAGTTTTTGTGGTCTTCCAAGTAAATTGTCATGCAAATAACGATACTTTAACTTCTTCTTTGCCTACTTTTATTCCTTTTATTTCTCTCTCTTGTCTAATGGCTGGAGCTAATAATTCCAGAACTATATTGAATAGGAGTGGTGATAGAGGACATTCTTGTCTTGTACCAGATTTGAGACTAAAAGACTTCAGTTTTTCCCCATTTAGTATCATGTTAGATGTTAGATTGTCATAGATGGCTTTTATCAGGTTGAGGTAGAGGTCCTCTATTACAACTTTCTGTAGACTTTGAACATGAGTGTGTGTTGGACATTGTCTAAAGCCTTTTCTGCATCAATTGAGATGATCATATGATTTTTGGCTTTAGGTCTATTGAAATAGTGTATTCCATTTATTGATTTGTGTATATTGTACCATCCTTGCATCCCTGGGATGAATCCTATCTAGTCATGTTGTATAATCTTTTGATGATTTGTTGAATTCCAGTGGTAAAGATTTCATTGATGATTTTTGCATCTATATTCATGAGAAAAAATTGCCTGGAGTTCTCCCTTTTAGTTGCATCTCTCTCTCTCATTTTGGTATCAGTATAATACTTGCCTTTAGGAATGATTTCAGGAAGATTGCTTCCTTTTCAATTTCATTGAAGAGTTTGAGGAGTGTAGAGATAAGAAACTAAGAAGCGAAGAACAGCAAACAAAACTTAGGGTGGGTTGTAATCTGTTACTTAGTGATTTTAGAAAACTAGGATTGAGACATGGGTGTAAAAGCTGATCCTGAGTGATGTCCCCACCACTACTTGAGACGTAGGTGATTATCCTCTCTACTCCCTGTAAATCTTCTATTGTATGACCTAAATAAAAAGAAAATGTTTCTAGAATTCTGGGCTCACTTAGAGAGAGACATCTCAGTGAGATCTCTGAAGCTACCTTCATTGGATCTTCTCAGTGTTTCTTTCAGCTCTGTATCACAACATACAACAGAGGAGTATTGGGCTTATGCCTACTGTAAATTTCTTGTAGAATTCTGTAGTGAATCCATCAGGTCCTGGACTTTTCTTTGTTGGTAGGCTTTTTATTACATTTTTTATTTCATTGACTGTTTTTTGCGTTATTGATAGTTCTTATATCTTCTTGATTCAGTTTTGTTAATTTATACTTTTCTAGGAATATGTCCATTTATTCTGTGTCTTTGATTCTGTGAGAATAAAGATTCTCAAAGTAGCTATTTATGATCCTGTGAATCTCTGTTGGTAATTCCACCATTTTCATTCCTTATTGCTTGAATTTGAGTCCTTTCCTCTTTTTGATGAGGTTACCTAGGGGTTTATCAATTTTATTTATTCTTTCAAAGAACCAGCTTTTTAATTCATTAATTCTTTGTATTATTTTCTTTGTCTCAATTGAATTAATTTGTGCTGAGATCTTTATAATTTCCTCCCATCTATGGACTTTGTATTTCATTTGCTCTTCCATTTTTAGTTGGTTTAGTTGTTGCCAGAGAGTATGTATTTGTTCCTGCTCTGACTTCTTAATGTGTGAGTTCAAAGCTATAAATTTCTCTCTCAGAACTTCTTTCATTGCATCCCATAAATTCCGGTAAGTTCTGTTTGAAATTTCATTAAATTGTAGAAATTGTTTAAGTTTTTGGTTAATTTCATCTGTGATTCACTGGTTGCTCAGAAGGGTGTTAATTCCATATATTTCTGGTTTCTTGTGGTTTCTTTTATCATTTATTTCCAATTTCATTGCACTGTGGTCAGATAGTATCCATGGGATAATTTCTGTTTTCTTGCATATACTTAAGCATGATCTATGGACTAATATTTGGTCTGTTTTAGAAAATGTCCCATGTGCATCTGAGGAAAATGTGTATTCTGAAGTGTTTGGGTGGAACACTCTGTGTATGTCCACTAAGTAGATTTGTTCCATGTTCTTCTTGAATTCTACTACTTCTTCGCTAATTTCTTGTCTGCTTGACCTATCTTTTTGGGACAAAAAGGTGTTAAATTCTCCTATTAAGATTGTGGTATTGGATAATAGATTTCTTATGTCCATTAAGATTTGTGTTATATAACTTGGTGCTGCCATGTTGAGTACATACATACTTATGAGTGTTATCTCATCATGTTGAACTTTTTCCTTAACCAGTATGTAGTGGTATTCTGTATTTCATTTCACCAATCTTGGTTTGAAGTTTAGAGTGCCTGCAAACAAGATTACTACCCCTGCTTTTTTTCTGAGGTGCTGGGGCATGCAGTATTGTTTTCCATCCTTTAACTTTTAGCCTATGAGTTTCTTTATGAGTCAATTGTGTTTCTTGTATACAGCATATGGTTGGATTTTGCTTCCTTATCGACTCTGCCAGTCTATTTGTTTGCATTGGAGAATTGAGGCCATTTACATTAATCATTATAATTGAATTGTATTGACTTATGATTGACATGAGTTTTGCTTATTACTGTTTACCACTTTTTCTGCTGTTTTTAAGTGTTTGCCCACTTTGTTGGGTTCTTTCTGTTCTCATTTGTTCAGTTTGTGTCATTTTGGTCCCGCTCTAAATTTTTTGAAGTATACTGTGTAGCACTGACTTTGATGTGATGAAATTCTTTAGTTGTTCCTTGTCATGAAAGTATTTCTCTTCGCCTTCATACTTGAAAGAGGGTTTTGCCAGGTATAGCAATCTGGGCTGGAATTTGTTTTCATGGAGGACTTCAAGCACTCTGCTTCATGCTCTTCTTGACTTCATGGTTTGTGAAGACAAATCTGCCATTATTCTAATAGGTTTTCCTTTAAATGTGATCTGTTTTTTTCTCTAGCAGCTTTTAGTATATTATTCTTTTGCTGGATTTCTTGGATCTAGACTATTATATGTCTGGGTGTTTTTAGTCGGATTGATGTTATTTTGATCTCTATATGCTTCAGTTAACTGAATGTCCAATTGTTTTGTCATATTTGGGAAGTTTTCTGCTATTACTTCTGCACATATTCTTTTTATATCCTTTGTACTGACTCCTTCTTTCTCGTTGATTCTTATTAATCTCACATTGTTCATTTTTGCATCATTTTGCAGATGTTCAATTATTTTTTCCTGCATCCTAGTTGTTTTTAAGAGATCCTTTCTTACCTTTTCACTAGCCGCAACTGTGTCTTCAAGATCTAAGACTCTATCTTCACTTTTGTTCATATGGTTTTGCCAGCTTGTGACTGAGATTTTATTTTTGTATATATCTCTTTGAAACTCTTTCATGTGATCTATTTCTTTCCTGTATTGCTCAGTCAGGGAATCCATCATTTTTCTATTCTCCTGTAAGTTTTTAATCAAAATATTCCTTAGTAGCACTGGAGTCTCTCATAGCTATCCTTTCTCTTTCTCATTCAGAGTTTATTTCTGCTCTATTCTTCTCTCTACCTTTCTGTAGTTGTTCCTCTATTTTAGATGCTACTAATTTAGAGATATCTTTTTCTTTTAACTTTAGAGGTTATTTCTGTTCTGGTTTCCTCTACATGTTTCTGCAGTTGTTTTTCCAGTTCAGAGTGTATTAATTCATGCATTAGATAGCAAGTTATACTTTCTGTCTCACAGGAAACATGATAATCTTCTGTTGTCCCATCCCTGAGTTTTGCTAAAAGGTTTTATGACTTTGTTTCTATGCTATTATAAACAATGTTTCAAAAACTGCAAGTGCCGGGGCCCGGCGGGATGGCTCAGTGGTCTAAAGTGCCTGCTTGGGGAAGCTTGGGCGGCTTCAGGGACCGCGGTTCGATCCCCGGCACCACATGCTGCGCCAGCGCTGCCCTCGGGGCGGGCTGAGCCGGCCATGAAAATGAGTGAATAGACAAACAAAGGTTCTGAAACAAGAATAAAAATAATAAATAAAATAAATTCTTTAAAAAAAAAAAAAAACCTGCAACTGCCATATACCATTATTAAAAATCCCCATACAGCCCACCCAGAAAAACTGCACCCTTGATCACTAAAACAAGAATATGCATCACTTCCACCTCTCCTTCTTCTTGCTCTGAGCACTTTAGCCCTTCAAAAATTAAAGGACATTATTTTCACTAAACATAATACTGCAGGAAAAACCAGACAAAATCAGTAGATATCCGGAAGTAACTTGAAGTTATAATGATAAAACTAAAAATGGTTTTGAAATTAGTGCTGAATAATGAAAAGATATTTATGAAAAGTACTAGTCCAGTGTTTCAGCCAGGACACATTTGTATACACATTTGTATTTTATGAAATAGAGAAGTACAGTGAAGCTAAAAGAAGAGAAATTTTACTAATTCACCACACCTCAAGTTTGACTTTACAAAATGTTGATAGAAATACCTACTTTAAGGGCTGGAGAGATAGCTCAGGAGCATAAATGCCTATTTGACAAGCACAGAGACTTAAGTTCTATTCCCAATTTAGCATGTAGTGCTGGCTCCATCTGAAGTACACCATACCAGCCGCTGAAACTGAGTATGGAGGCACATGTCTGTAATTCAAAAGCTGGGGAGGTTGAGACAGAAGGATCACTGAGTCCGAGCTGTGTAGTGAAATCCTGTACCAAATAAATAAAAAAATTAAATAAAAAAATATTTACTTTAATATAATTTGATAGGATTAAAGGTAATGTCTCATTAATGTCTACTAAAAAGACATTTTAAAATATTAAAACTAATCGATATTAAAAATATTCCTGATACATACATAGCATGCACTTGATACATGATGTTTCTTATTTTCACAACTAATAATTTAGTCATGTATGTATAATAACAGACATTTTCTTTTTCATCTCTAAGCAATGATCTGGAGACATAAGTAATTTAAAGGCTTTTCAGACATACACTGTGAGGAAATGTAGCATTCATGTTCTGTCTACCAGTAGTTAGAAAGAAAGAATAGTCATATGTGATTTCTGCTGACCCAAATTTATTTCCAGTAACATACAGTGGTCACAACAAAGTATTCAAACATGGCTTTGTATATTTCAAATGTCACAGGAGGAGCTGGAATTACATAGAAGAAAATCATTGCCAGACTCTCTGGTTGTCCTCTCTTATTCAAAAACAGCTTAACTCAATGCATCCTTAAGTTTTCTGCTCACACATGCTCACTTCCAAAGTGAGCCCATGCCATTTAGGCTAGGTTTCATATCTCTCCAAGTGGTCCTGTGTCCACACACCAACTTCTCCAACCCTGGCATTTACCATGATTTTTAGGGTTATTTTTAAGTTGTATTTCTTCCCAATACACTGTTAACTCTATAAAAAGAAAAGATATGTCTACCTTACTCATTTTCAGTAGCCCTGAGCAGTTTGTGTGTCATAACATTAGTTACTGAATAAATACTGAACAAGTAAGTGGCTCAATGTACAGCTTCCCTAGTAGTAGTTCATGTTTAGATGCAGCATCAGAAATATTTCTAGAATCTGGATCTAAAGTAGTCACAAGAAATGATGGAAACACATTCCTCCAGTAACACTGGATATAACTACAACATATTGCTTGCTTTCAAAGGAAAATCTATGAGAGAGAGTCACTCCAACACCCTTTCAGCTGGGCATGGCTTTGGAACCTTTCAAATCAGCTAAGGCCGCCAGTCCAGAGGTGGCAAACCCATGGCACATGTGCTACACCTACATCTGGTTGTTAGTTACCATTGAAAATTAAAAAAAAAAAAAAAAAAAAAAAAAAAAACTCTTGCCATCACTGCCCTTCATCCATAGCCATATATTGACTGCTAACATATTTAGATTTCTCTGTCAGTTGACGATGTATAGTGTGCCTAAGGAGAGTCATCTAGAGAGAAAATTTTCTCTCAGGCTTTCACAGAAAGCAAACTGGTCAAGCAATGGCTGTGACTCATCCAGATGGCCGACACTGATAACAGTTCTACAAAGCACTGTACATGGTTTCAAGGTAAATACTGAGAGATTTTGATAGACCTTGGGAGGTACAAAAGTTATATGTTATGTCTTATAGGTCTTGCTTTACCTTGCCATTAACCATTCAACAGAAAACTTTAACCACAAGATGTAAAAAGTAAAGCTAGATTAGTATATTGAGCTGTAAAAGGCTTAAATCACCAGCTTCTGACATCAACAGTTTTGCCAATAACCCACTCTGATTATGGAATATTGAACTATGTATACTATTTTCTCTTAGTTCAATGAGAAGAAATATTTGTACCAATAATAATAAGAAAAATTGTCATGGCTGCATCTTGTGCTCTGAATAACTACTACAAAGACAAGAATATACATTATATCAACTTTTGGGAATGTATTACTGACATGTTTTGAAACGATCACATTGCTATTTCTTATGAAAAGTAATAAAAAATAAAATAAAATGTATTTAGATTTAACTAAAATCTATTTCAGAGACTATCATGTGCAAGAGAAATAATTAATTTCATTCATGTGACTAATGACAAGAAAAACAGCTACAGAAGATGCCACAACTGGGACCCAGTTGTGTGACTTGTCAGTAAAAGAACCAGGATGTACACATAGGATATAAAGTGACACGTGGAGGATGAATGTTTTGAAGTAAGCCACAGTGATGTGACACTGTTCCAGGGCTTTTAATATGGGTGCGTGATGGTCTTCACATGTCACTAGCAATGTGATCTGAACTTCAAGCTGAATTTTTGTAGCACATATTAGAAGAAAATATTATTTTCATTATATTCTCTTGCTGTCTGAAATTAGGTTAGCTATTTTTTTTATTCTACAAAGTAGACTTTTATTTAAATCTTCACTACAGTTGAAGAATTATAATAGTTTAGATACAGTTTGAGTAATCAAACTGTTTTCAGGAATGTTGCATTGAATTTACAACTTCATTTTTCATGATAAAGCCAGAATATAGGATAGTAGTTATACTCCTGTTTGAAATGCCTATGACTCTTACTTAGCACATCCCCAGTACAACTGCTCATACAATATACTTGCAGAATCTATTCTCTAATCGCCCAATATTTTCATTATCGTATTATTATTATTCCATTTTGGTGATCTTTACTAAGGCCATATTTGTATTTGTTGATACAGTTCAGACTGTCTACAGCTTTTTTAAAAAAACTCATGGCGTTTTTGCATATATACATATCATATAATTGCATATATAATATATATATATATATATATATATATATATATATATATATGTAATATATAATGTATTTGGTTGTTACAGGATCTCACAACACAGTTCGGACTCCTAGTGATCCTCCTGCTTTCAGCCTCCCCAGCACCAGGATTATAGGTGCGCACCACCACGCCCAGCCTCAATTGGCATCTCAACAGGCCCTGGGGGCAGGGCCTGCACAGCAGATCCAGAAAGCAAGCCCTGGGCCCCTGAGCCTACTTACAGGCACGTTAACCCACTGAGCTATTTGGTAGGATCTATCTTTGGCTTTTTTTTTTTTTTTTTTCTATTCCCCTCAAAACCTTTCAATCCTTCTTCCTTTCCTTATTTGTAAAACCAAATTTGTATTGCCTTTCCTTATTTATATTTGTTTCTATATTTTTTCTTTGTGTTCTCTTTTTTTTTTTTTTTTTTTTTTTTTTTTTTTTTTTTTTTTTTTTTTTTTTTTTTTTTTTTTTTTTTTCCTTGTCCTGGTTGAATTCTGCAACCCTGCCCTCCACATGTCACCAAAATGTGGAGTGGAGAAGCAGGAGGCCGAGGAAAGAGCCACAAGTCCCCTCCAGCTCATCATCAGTGTCCCTCCCTCACCTGGCACAGCTTAGGGTTGGCTCTGGAGAGAGCCAGTTCACCACATCAGCCACAGATGCAGAGAAAAGGCCATGCTGCGGGAGTAGGAGGTGGGGAAAGGACCACCGTAGAGAAGCCTATTTTCAGCCTCACCAGTCCCATGCCCCAAACCCAGTGGTAAGGGTTAATGATAATCCAGGAGAAACATCTGGAAAAGAAGGAACAAAAGCAAATTCATGTCTTCACTTTTTAATTTTTTTTTTTTTTTTTTTTACTTTCATGGTACTTTGGTTATTATTTTATTATTTTTGAATCACATAATAATTACATTCCTCAAAGGGATCTGTATATGTACTTTGTATGGCTTGAGTCTGGATGTTCCCCAAAGCCCCATCCAGTGATAGGTGGGATGTTTTCAGAGGTGGCTAGATCTAGAGTGGGTGAAGCTGAGGTTCATTCTTAGTGAGGTTCTAAGATCAAGGATGATAGGATAGGGGTATGAGTGCTTATCCTGACTATCCTGGATAAGATGTAAGGTTCAGAAAGAGTTTGGTAGTCTCTTGCTTTTGTTACCTTCTGCCCACTATGGACTGCTTTTATTCCCTGGTACCCGTTTTCCATAGCAACTGGCCATGGAGCCAGCAGATTATGGACAGAAAGCTCTATAAACTGTGAGAATAAATAAAGCTTTGTCTCTTTGGAAGTCAAGTATTTTGTCCCAAAAATGACAGTAACTAGAATGCATATCACATATCTAAATTCCGTTTTTTAAATTAACTTTATTGATACATTTTAGATGTACCTGTGCATTGCATATCTAGAATTTTCCTTTTTCGCATTCCCCTATTCTGCCTTCAAGTCAGAGATTGGATGCCTCTAGCCTTGCCTTTGTTGTTCAGAAATCTTTCTGATATTTTATATCTCTTCTGATTTCAGGTGAATTTTAGGATTGTTTTCTCTAATTCTGTGAAGTATGCTGTTGGTATTTTGATCAAGATTTCATTAAACCTGTATAATTTTTCTGAGCCATTTTCCCTTTGTGGGTTCTTTCTACCCAACAGCAGCAAGTATATTTTCATTGCTTTCCTTTCTCAGATTACTGCAGTTCTAAATTCTTTTTAGACCCATCTCCTCCCCTCTCTCTCTTCTTTTTTGATGTTTTGGCCCCTTTGTCAGTTGCAAAAGTTCTATCACTCAATTCCCTATTATGCATCCTTTATTATGCTCTTCGTTTACATTTTGAGATTTTCTTATAAGGAAATCATATGATATTTAAGCTTGTAGTTCTGATTTATTTCACTTAGCATTACGATTTCAAAATACATCTATTTTACTTCAAATGACAGAAACTTATCTATTGTTATGCCAGAGTAGCACTCCACTGTGTATAAGGACAGATTTTCTTTATCCATTCATATATTAATGAATGTTGTTAAATGGACCCTTTCAATGAATCCACTGTGTATCATTTGTGCTGCTATACATGTAGACATCTATGTATCTCTGTAAGATGAAGATTTTATCTCATCTAGGTAACTTTGGTAAGTTAGCTAGAAGGAAAGTAGCTGAGTCAAATGGAATTTCTAGAAGTTTTATATTGATTTGTGTAATTGTTGGCAAATATACATTCCAAACAATCCAGAAGGGCTCCTTTTTTCCCTTTGGCAGCATTTATTGTTAGTTGACTTCTTGAAAATAGTTATTCTTTCTGGAGGAAAATGGAATCTTTATGTAATTTTAATTTGTATTTCTTCAAAAGTCGGAGGTTGCATTTCTTTAATGATCAGAGCTGTTGATCAGTTTTTCATGTATTACTGGCTATTTTTTCTTCTGAAAACTGTCCATCTCCGTTGGTCACATTTTAACTACATCTTTTATTTTTGAGAGATCTAGGTCTTTGAGTCCTTCTCAGCTGTAAGTCAAAATACTCTGTGGCTTGGGGTCACCAAAGGAAGGGAATGAGACATAAGCAGTTACCTTGAACTAAAACACACATCAAATTTAAAGACACTGGCAACACAGTTGTTTCTATTTTCTTACTTTGTTTCTATTTTACTGGAAAATTTTTGTTCTTCCTATTTTTATTTAAAATTGTAAAAGCTACAAGTACTTTTCTTTGCAGTTTTTAGTACTATCAATCATACCCTCTTAATTTGTATGAATATTTTTCAGTTTCAAATGTAATGAAAATCAAGACTACTTCCCAGAAAAGTAAAAAAAAACTGTTTATGCTCTAAGTTTGCTGTGCCATGTTTATCATTAAGTTGACTGTAAATTCAAGGGAGTTTGATAGAAAACTATTAGAGTAGAATTTACTCAAAGAACCACCTTTATAACTTTTTTTTTTTTTTTGTAGATGGGTCGGGAGACAGCTCAGTAGAAAAAGCACTTGCCTGGCAAGCACAGATGCCTGAGTTCAAACCTGAGTTCTGCAAACAAACAACAAAACAAAACAAAACAAGAAAAATAAGTAACTATTTTTATAGAAATGTAACATTTTATTACAAAGAGTCTCACAAAAAAAAATGAAAATATCTCAAAAAAAGGAAGCTAGATTACCAACCTCCACCTGAAGAATTGGAGAAGACCGGGCAGTATGAGCTGCCTAGCTCCTTCGGGTCCACTGTGAAGGTGTGAGAAAAGAACCAATCAAAAAATGTCAGATGTTACTGTAGAAACCCAAAGACCAGGGGGCCCTGAAGGTGCAGCCACCCCACACAGATCTCTTAACCCTAAACAGGCCCCCAGCACGTGAGGACAGCATCTTTTGCTGCATCGCTTGCATCCAGATCTGTGTCCCTTTGACTTAAAACTAAGACTCGGGGAGGGCTGGGGAGCATGACCACTGCTAGAAAAGTTTCCCAGCAGAGCTGCCCTGCACTCAAGAGCCCTGGCTCCTCTCTAGTCCCTGGGGACATCTATATTTAATATATTTTAATACAAATACACAGAGAAATAGAAGATATAAAATCTGAAGGGTTAGAAGGAAAAAGGTAAGAAACATAGCAAGAAGCCTGAGCTGGACAGGGCTGCTGAGGCCAGCTTGACCTCCTCTTTGGCTTCTGGCTGCTCCTCCTTGGTCTCCTCTTCTATCACCTCTTTCTTCTTTTCTGGTTCCTTCTATTTCTCATCTTCTATTTTATTTTTGGCTTTCTTGAAGTTGGAACAGTTCTTACAGCCACCTTCACCCTGCTCATCTGTGTCAGATAACACTTCCTCATAGGCAATGCATTTGTCAGAGGAACAGATTGAGATACGCTTGTCAGGGTCTTCGTCATCCTCATCATGACTCTCAGGAATGGCATCCTCAGGAATTGCCTGCATTTGGACCCCAGGTGCATGGGGCAGTATTCTCAAGTTCTCAAAAACCCACTGTTTGCTCTTCTCCAGGTACTCATTAGTGTTCTGGTTAGTCATATTGGAAGGCTTCATGTGAAGCTTGAAATCTGGTCCAAAGTATTCGAAGTAGTCACTGTATGGGAGTTCATTAGGGATCTTCATGTTGAGGGCCGCAGCTGTTTTGTATGTCTAGCCCTGGGCAACATTATGAATGCTGTAACCGCCTCTTCCCAGCATCAGCATGGGCAGGTTGAAGCTTTTGGCAAATTCCGCACACTTGGTATGCCCTTTGATGGTTAGATTGAAGTAACCCAGCTGATCCCCAGAGAGGAAGTCTGAGCCACACGGTAAGACCACCACACTAGGCTGCAACATCTCCATTACTTTGGACATGACCACTTGAAAATGGACTCATTAGGTCTTGTCATCAATCCCATCTTGGAGTGAGTAGTTGACAGCATAATATTGCCTTTGCCAGCCTCAGCATGCCATCGGTCCCCAGTTCCTGGGAAGTACTCTCTATATTTATGAAAGGACACAGTCATGACCTGGTCTGATATAGAGGGCCTCTTCCATGTCATTACCATGGTGAATATCAATGTCAATACACGGCACAGTGTGGCAATACTTCAGCAGTTCCAGGATGGCCAAGATAATGTCGTTGACATAAAAGAGGCCAGATGCCTCAGACTTCTTTGCATGGTTCAGACCCCCAGTCCAATTCACAGCGATGCCTGTCTGTTGCTTATTAAGTTTCACAGCCCTTGCTATAGGGGCACCAGTGGACAGCCAACAGAACTCAAACAGGCCATCAAATACTGGAGGGTCCTCACCAATGCTGAATCTCTGCATTTGCCTGCTGTACTCAGGCATGTTATCTGGATGGATTGGGGTGCAAGAACTTATGTAGTCATCGCTGTGGTACTTGGTCATCTCCGCAGTATTGGCCTTGCAAGAGTGATAGATTTCCATCTTTTGGTAGAGGCTGTAGTTGGGCAGCAGATTGTGAGTTATGCAGATTAAGTGAGGCTTCATTGGATGCCCTTGTTCATAATAGTAATTTCCAACATCCCCACCGTAGTAGTAACAGACTTTCTTCTCGGTGCCTTGAGTCTGTGCCATCCTGCTGCCTTCTGTCCCTCCCATCAGTTGGTCTGTCCACCTGCCCCCACATTTATAACTATTGAGATCTCTGATTTGAAACCTGAATTAAGTAGGGATTATAAATGCAAAGTGTAAAATCATCAAGTTCCATCACATTGTGAATAGCAATATTACAAAGACATAATGCTTGACTCATATATACAATATTTAAGAGAAGACACATTTAAAGAAAAGTCTGTATTTATTTAATATACATAAAGCAATTTGCACTTGCTTTTCTAAAACATTTTTAAATTTCTGGATAGCACATACCGTGATGTTAACTCAACTGATGAGCAATGGAATATATTTCGTTGACAACACAAACTGTAGACTCATTTTGGTCTTTCAGAAGTGCAATAGTTATAACAACCTCAAGAAATTAAAAAGCTTTCTATTTCCACATCAGAAACAAGAGAATAATTTGTGCCATTACAAAACACAAAACAAAGCTTTTAAGGACAGGGTTGCTGCATCTGTCATTATCAGCACCAAACAGACCTAAGCATTGCAAGGATTTGAAAGGAGATCAAAATATCTGAGTTAAGCCAACTTGTCATTTTCTCCTTTCTCTCAAACAGGGTTTGGTCATATAGAAGTGGTGCAATGCTTTGTTTCTTTAGTGTGTTTCATCCAAATCACACAGCTGAGTTTCAGAACCATTATGTTTATAGAGAAAACTTCAAACAACCATTTCCTAATTTGGATTGATCAGAACATCTTCAAAACATCTGTCCAGCTTGGTGCACTGCCAAAGAAGTCTAATAACTTTTGAGAAGAAAAAGGGAGAGTTATTGAGTAAGACAGGGAACTACCTGGAAAATTGCAAGGTTTTTAGTAAGACTAGCACTATTACTAAATTTACTGAGCCAGCCCTGTGGAATGCAGTTGGAACTCTAGGAAGCTCTAAAACAAACTCTTTGATTAAATGTGATTATGAGAAGTTGTTATCTGTCACAATTGATATTTTTCCTTTGAATAATGTAGGAAATAGTTAATGTCAAAAGTATGATTAGTAGATTTCCAAAATTGGCCCAATTTTCCTGCACAATGTGATCTGGAGGTAATGAGAAATTCTGCTTCCTCAAAACTTCAGTTTCCTTCCAAGTTCTGGAATGATTAAAATTTTAGTTTCTAAATGAGTCTTTAACATTTCCAAAAAGAATCAGCACATAACTAGGTAAGGATATAATACAAAGAAACAAAATAAGCTATTGCCAAGCAGTGCCAAGGACGGCCCGACTCCAGATCTTTTCTCAATGATTCAGGCTTAGGAATTTTATTTATAGGAACTCTAAAAGTAGATTTGTGTCTCAAAAACACTCACTTATCCTTTACTCAGCACACCCTATCTAGGCAGCCCACCATGAATGTCAAATGATAGACAAAGCTTTGCCTAAGAGGATGGCACCTGAACAAGCACTATTTACTGTGCAATCCGAATGCTTAAGTTCATCACATCAGAAACCTACATAAAAATTAACATTGCCTTTTCTCAGGCCAATTTTCCAAATATTTCAGATTTTCTTTCTCTCCTCTTTATTCCAGATGACTCATCCTCTGAGAGGAGAATCCATGCATGCACCAAGAAGCATTGCGTTCATATCAGTTCCCCAGACCACTTTGCCTCAGGAGGAGAGAGAGGAAGTACTAGAGTACAGATCACCTAAAGACAAGATATAATTCAAAAGGAAATAAATGTGAAGACACAGGAAGTGCTGAGGGCATGGTGTCCTCCTCCATACACTTTAACATGATCTGCTAAGTGAATTGCTTCTACTTGGTTATGTGCTATCTCCTCTCAGGTTGAATCATCTAGAGAAAAATAATTATAATTTAAGGAGTTATACATCTTTGTGAAGCAAAGGTTTAAAAAATCAGAAAGCTCTCTTCTTTTCATTATCTTTCAAAGAGAATTTCAAATATAACCTGAAGGCCACTACTTTACTATCTTATGTGAACTAGAAGTTGCAAATAAATTATTTTTGGCTACAGAGTATAATACTTTTAGCATCATAGCTCCATGAAAAATCTGGCCCTGAGTATCAGCTCATCCATTGCTCAGTTGTGTAACCTTTTCTAAACATGGGATAATAAGAGTATGTAACTCGCAAAGTAGTAGTAATAACTGCACTGGAGCATGGAAAGCATTTGGCAGAAGGCCTGGTGCATAGTAAACGCTCCATAAATTCTGACAGCTACTGATGTCTCCATGAATGCTTGCTGTTGCTATTGGTGATGCCTTTGCAGGATTCCTTTAATATCCTCAAATTATTCCCACATTACAGAAAACAATTTATTTTTATGGACTAAAACCAGCTTGGTTCTGAATATCATCATTTCTTGCCTGGCCTCTTGCCTTAAAGTCTGATAGTTCATAAAAATGCATACAGATGCCAGTGGCACAGTGGGACATGCAATTCTGTGGCCTGCAAATCTTCAGTGGACTATGGGCTCAGTTTAGTTCATACAGTCTTGAGATCAAAACTTTTACTGACTGCTCCAGCTTCTTTCCTTTTCATTTTACTGTAGATTCACTAATACCAACCATCTTTGAGTCTTTTTTTTTTCAGACTCAAACCGGGTTTTATTGAAATGCCAGGAGCAGGCACATGTCAAGGCAGCCAAAGGAGGATGACGCAGGTCTGAGTTGGCAGGGAGGTTCCATGTCCACAATTCTGCATCTCCTCTCTGCCAAGGGATAAGTGAGCACAATTGCCCTCCAGAAAATGGCATGCTCAGTCCTGCAGGGTCCCTGTCCCCTGGGTTATGATGCCTTCAAGGAGAGGGACTGGAAGCACTGTTTTTCCCCCTTATGAGGGTTGGAGGTAAGGGTAAGGAAGGAAGGCTCTCTTCCTGAGTATCTGCACCCAACATGTGGTCCTGGGTAGTGGAAGAGAACAGTACTGAAGAGGCTGAGATCCCAGCCCTCAAGGAACCAGCGTGCCAAGGCTCTGGAAGCTACAATCAGTCCTTAAAAGAGAGCAAAAGTTCAAGAGACTGAAGATGCAGGCAGTGCCTGACCAACCTAATCCTCACAGCTTTTGGAGGTGGGGAGATTTGACCTTCTTGGGACAAGGAGAAGGAAGACAGCTGGATCCATCCCCAGCAACAGTGGCAGAGAACAGTCTTTTCCATTTGCCCCCCCCCCAGGCCTGTTCCCCATTATTGACACAGTCCAGCACTCGAGAGCCACAGGCATTGCCTCCAAGTTGGAAACGGCTTTCATAGAGTGTGGCAAAGGTGCCAGCGGTTGGCAGGGTAGATGCCCAGGTAGGTGTAGACATCTGACTTGTAGCTGACCAGGCACTTAATACCTGTGCATGGATGGCTGAACCTGCCTCCAGTACACCCAAGCAGTACATGAAATCATCAGTATAAACTCAGATGACCTGGCACCCACCCTCCTTGGACCATGGGCTCACCTCAGCTACCTGAAGTCGGCCCTCAACCACAACTCAGGCAATGCCAGCCCAGGCATGGTCCAGCTTGAAGCCAGGTGCCAGACTTATCAGTCACTTGCCTGAGAGCACATGGTGGGTAATGGCCAGCTGGTGCAGGGTACCAGGTGTAATGGGTCGCCCACTGGTCTGCAGAGCCTCCCAAGCTGCCTGTAGGCCCTGCACATCACCTGAGTTGGGGGTGTAGCCCTGCCCGTAGGCTGCAATCCAGCCTACAGGCTCAGAATTGGGTGAACCATGGTCTCCATAGTGGGTAACTTGTGATGGTGGGCACTTAGTCAACCAGCCATCCAGTTCAGTGGCAGGCATGGTGCGAGCATCAAACACCAGCCACGGGTCCATGTCAGCTGCCATGGCCTCTGCTGCCAGGTGCTCAGTGGTGAAGCCATCCTCCTGACCACCTGGAGAGTCTTCTTCCAGCTCCTCACCTGGCTCCATCTTCCAGCCTTCGCTGCTTTCGGCACCGGCCAAACTCTGGGCCCAGCTGCGCTCCTGCCGGGATTTCGCATCATCTCCGCACCAGCCCCCTCCACGGCCGCAGCTGCCGCTGCCATCTTACCACCTCGCTGCTTCAACCCCCTCTTTGAGTCTTAACAAGATCTTTCACCTGCCCACACACTGCACTCTATAGAATGATTGTGAGGACAATATGCAATTTGTCAACTTTCAAAGAAAAAAAGGGGGAAAAGAAAAAAAAAAGTAATGTGGATTTAGAAAGGTTAATGTTTAGTTGTTTGATCAATGTTATATACCTATATGTATTAATCTAAACTGATCCGATTATGAAAATATGTAATATAACCATTGTTAAATTTAAACAATAAAAGAATTGAAAATAAATAAATAAATAAATATTAAAAGAGAAACACTAAAAAAAAAAAAAAAAAAGATCTTTCACCTTCATATATACCTTCCTCTCTGCTGCAGTAGAATAATCTCTTATCTGTTCATTTCCCTGAATAGTCTTGAGAGAGAGAGAGAGACAGAGACAGAGACAGAGACAGAGACAGAGAGAGACAGAGAGACAGAGAGAGACAGAGACAGAGATAGAAACAGACAGACAGAGACAGTGGCAGAAACAGGAGAAATAGGAGAGACAGAGACAATGAGAGAAAAATATCATCGAAGAACATTTCCAATTGTATGTTTGCAGTACCATAATGCTTAGATTATGAATCTTCACAGTTATGATAGAATTTGTAGCTTAATTTTAAAAGTCAGCCAAACACTTTGTAAATAATATTCACCCATCAGTCTAATTAATCAAGTTGTTGAGCAGGGATAAATCATATGAAGTGATCTCTGTATCACATATTTTAAGTCTTTGGATCAATTTCAATATATGGAGTTGCTCATTTGAAAATAAATAGCATATGGGGCCCAGCGGGATGGCTCAGTGGTTTAAAGCGCCTGCTTGGGAAAGCTAGGGTGGCTTCAGGGACCGCGGTTCGATCCCTGGCACCACATGCTGTGCCAGCCCTGCCCTTGGGGCGGGCTGAGCCAGCCATAAGAATGAGTGAATAAACAAATAAAGGTTCTGAAACAAGAAAATAAATAAATAAATTAAAAAAAAATAAAAAATAAAATGCACTTGCATTAAAAAAAAAATAAAGAAAATAAATAGCATATGCATTTAAATAAAAATATTAATTAGCTTATACAGTTAGTCACTGTTTTAAACTTAGACTCCAAATTGGCTCAAGTCAAAATAGGAATTTTCTCATTTAGTCACTATTACATGCTCAAGCTAGTAGCTAAGAAGTGAAGCTTGCCCTTATTAGTTGGTCTTTGTCATAGTTTTCATTATCACACATAATCTAGACTCTGGAATTAACTCTTTCCTGAAATTTTTTGTGAAACTTCAGATAAATGCTAATTAAAGAGAAGGTACATAGCTAGATCAAATGAAATAGCTAGTTTCTGTTGTTTGAGGAATATCAATACTAATTTCCACAAGTTTGTCCCAATTTACACTCCCAACAAAAGTGGATAAGGGTTCTTTTCCCCCACAGTCTTGCAAACACTTTTTATGGTTTGATTTCTTGATGATAGCTATTTTTTAAGGCCTGTGATGGAATCTCAATGTTGTTTTAATTTGTATCTCTCAAATGGCCAGTAATGTTGAACATTTTTTGCTTATTTATTTGCTGTCTGTACTTCTAAATCTGAGAAATGTCTATGCATTTTATGTCCCCAATTTCTGAATTGAGTCTTTAAATTGGGTGTACAATTTTTGAGTCGTTTATATATTCTAGATATTAGACCTTTGAAGAATAGCTGGTAAAAATTTCTCTTTTGCATGTATTTAGTATAGGGTCTACAGGGTCTCACTACATAGATCGGACTCATAGTGATTCTTCTGTTTTCAGCCTTCCAAGTGCTGGGATTATAGGTACAAGCCACCATCTCCAGTCTCAATCTCTGTCTCAGCCACCGTGAGGGCAAAGCCAGCATGGTATGCTGGGGATGTAATCCCAGACACTGCACTTCGGCTAATCAGGCACTATAGTCTGAGCTATCTGGCTGGCCCTTTGTAAAAATTTCTTTTCCCATTCTATGTGTTGTCTCTTTACTCCATAGGTAATTTATTTTTGTTCAAAAGCTTTTTCATATGATGAGATCCAAGAAGTTCTTTAAAACATTTCCTTGTCAATAGAAATTTTGTTTTTAAGACCTTTGCTTATGCTTATGTCTTTAAGAGTTTGATCTATTTTATCTTCCAAGAGATTGTTTCTCTTCAATACTTAGATTTTTCAATCCATTTCATTTTTAGTACAGTGCCTGATATGAGATGAATCTAGGTTTAATCTTTAGCATTTGTCAAGCTTGTTCTTTGTAGCACCATTTATTAAAGAGGCTATCTTTCAGTAAAGACGTATGGCCTTTTTATTAAAGATAAGTTGATTGAGTGTGTTTGCAGTTATTTCTGCATCCTATAATCTGTTCCACTGATCCAAGAGGGTTTTTTTCCCCCAAAACAATGCTGCTTTTATCACAGTAGCTTTGTATTATAATTTCAAGTCAGAGATTGTATTGACCCCTGTCTTGCAAACAGAATGCAACAAGTCATCAAGAAGAATAGGTAGCATGCCAAGTAGAGTTCATCCCAAAAAATGCAGGAATGGTTCAACATAAACAAATCAATAAATGTCATACAATATGTTAACAGAGTCAGTGACAAAAATGATATAATTATCTCAATGACACAAAAAAAACTTGGTGAAAACACACCCATTCATAATAAAAATGCCCAAAATAGAAGTTCTTTCAGTTTACCTGATAAAAGTGAAATATGACAAACCAACAGCCAACAACATATTAAATGGTCAAAACTGAAAGTGTTCACTTTTTTTTTTTTTTTTTTTTTTTTTTTTTTTTTGAGACAGGGTCTCGCTATGCAGTTGAGGCTGGTCCTGAGCTCACTTTTGTAGCCCAGGCTGGTCTCGAACTCACACCAATCCTCCTGCCTCAGCCTCCCAAGTGCTGGGATTACAGGCATGAGCCACCACACCCGGCTTGAAAGTGTTCACTTTTGAATCAGGATAGAAACCACAGTGCACGCTGTTACTCATCCTACTCAAAATATTTCTAGAAACATCAGCCAGAGCAATTGGGTAAGAAAATAAAATAAAAGGAATGGGAATAAGACAGAAAAAATTAAATTATCACTATTTGGGAATGACAAGATACTCCTCATAGAAGACTACAAAAACTTCACCAAGAGACCTAGGATTAATATCAGATTCAGTAGTGTCATGGGATAGAAAATCAATATACAAAAATCAGTAACAATCCTGTAAAGGAATAAACAGGTCCCCAGAGAAAAATTAGGAAACAACAACATTCACAGTATTATTAAGGAAAATGAAGTACCTAGGAATCAAGTTGAGAAAGAAAAAGAATGCTTTTGTTGAAAATTATAGCACTCTAAAAAAAGGAAATGAGAGAGGATATCAGAAAATAGAAAGGTATGCTTTTTTTATGGTCAGAACTAGTATAGTGGAAATGACCATACTTCCAAAACTATTATATAGATATAATGCAACACTAATGAAAATACCAATAGCTTACCTCATAATACTTCTTTATCACCAGTATTAGGATTTAACTAAAAATTTTTATTTCTGTTGCAAGAAAAGAAATATGAATTTAAATATTGGGGAAATGATTCCAACTCTACATTTTAGTCTATTTTAAAAGACCAGACTTGATTAATTAAAAATTTTCAGTAATGTGTAGGTAAAATATCCGTTAAGCCGACTTGGCTGGTCTAATCTAGAATGCTAACTGAATATTTCCATGTGGACATAATTTTAAAACACCAATAGGAAACAATAATGTAGGGAACAATAGTATACTTGGAAAACCTTTGGCTTTAGCTCCAATTAGATAAAAATTTAGGTTCTGGCT
This sequence comes from Myocastor coypus, assembly GCA_004027025.1. Classification (NCBI taxonomy): domain Eukaryota; kingdom Metazoa; phylum Chordata; class Mammalia; order Rodentia; family Myocastoridae; genus Myocastor; species Myocastor coypus. The sequence continues at coordinate 66,553 of PVJA010003824.1, read as the reverse complement.
GAGCTAAACACTAACTACATGACTTTAAAGAAGTCACTTATCCTGCAACACCACATCGTCATGTGTAAAAAAAAATATATATATATATATAATGACACTGACCTCATAAGGTTATTCTAAATGCTAGAGGTATGTTTGTGGAGTCACATGCACATAAAAGCAGTCACATAATAAGGCAGTATGATTGCTCATGTTATGTGTATAGACAAATTAAATGTGAAGTGAAAGACAAAGAAAGGCAATAGGAAAAAGAATGGTAGAAAAGTCTCAAGCTTAAATGCCTTGAATAATAGATAAATGGGCAGGAGGGATAAACCTCGTATAGTCAGGGAATTAGTGCCGCTGTTTAAAGTTTTTGAACTAAAATCCTTTTAAACACCATAGATAAAACAAAACTGTTTCAGTAGTTGTTCTAAAAATAGAGAAAGTTACTATTCAGAAAGATGGCTACTCAGCCTGGTCACTTAGCAGGCTTGCAGCAGAGTTGAAATAGAAGTCTACTTTCCTAAGACGTTCACTTGAGCTCTTTTTTGACCCCAAATTTGTCTCTTTTGAGAATCCCAGAGAAAGATAATGTCCTTTTGTAGTGAGCTGTTCGCTTTCCTTGGGTCGGGTTCAACCTATAATCCTCAACTATCCTGGCCAATGGGAAAGCAGTGGAGCAGAGCAGAGCAACACACACACACACACACACACACACACACGTTTCACCAAACCCTACTTTGGGCCACAAATAAGGAGGCTCTGACTAAATGCTCCCCTGTCTCAGTTTCTGATTGTGAAGCTTGGAGACATCTGGTTATAGACCTATCTTTCCCTTTACATTCTCAACATTTCATCCTACCACCTTTCATTTACCTCCTGTGTTATCACCACTCTTATATTTGATACAGTGCTCCATTTTTGCTCTGTTTATCTCTATTTCCAGCAGCATTCAGATAAATTGGGTTAGTACCAAATAGTCTTTAGCTTATGTTATAGTTTAGATCAAAACTCTTATATATTTGAAAAAGGTTTGGTTTATGGTGGCACAGCCCTTAATTTCTTCATCCACTGAATCCAGTAGCTAACTAGGCTGTTAAGAGATGGTGCCTGGCTAGAAGCAGGTCACTGAAGAAAAGACTTTTAAAAATGCATTTCTTTCCCTTGCTCCTTCCTTCTCTATCATGTCTTAACTATTATAGATGGGAAGCTTCCCCCTCCATGCCCTTTCATCATCATTTTTCTACCTTGGGACTGGCTTTTGACTAAACACATTGCAAACCCTGAGCCAGATAAATTTCTCCTCCCTTAAATGATGTACACTGAGTATTTGGTCTCAGTGAACAGAAAGTTGCTAAGACAGATTATATGATTTATCAGACATATAGTGGTAAATCAATCAGTTGTACACAATCTCTTGCATATATGTAGCTATAAATAGCAAGGATTTCACATTTATTTATTCATTTATGTATTTATATTTGTATTTTAGGGAAGAGTCTACAGGGTGTTCAGGGCCTCACTATTAGATCAGACTCATAGTGATTCACCTGTTTGCAGCTTCCCAAGAGCTGGGATTACAGGAGTGCACCCCGATACTCAGTCTCAATTGCTATCTCAGAGCACCCCGGGGATGAGGCCACCATGTCAGGCCTGAGGATTGAACCCTACCCCCTGCACCTGCTTGCAGGTGCTTTAATCTGCTGAGCTGTTTGACCAGCCCCAAATCATCCCTTTATATTGTATTGACAGCACAGCTGTGCTGCTTGCTGCAATGCATTGTAAGCTTTTTTTATCGGAACTTTATATGTACTAACTCATTTAATTCCTACAGTAGAAGAAGCTGAAGCAGTATTACTTTTTATGAACAGAGTATATTTATTAGGGGAAAGAAAACTCCTATCTGAGAGAGGGAGAGGAGGAGGGTCCGAGTAGGTGATGCCCCTGAAGGACTATTATTTCCACTTAACAGATGAGGAAATTGAGGCATCTAAACATTAAGTGGCTTACCATTCATAACATCTCTATCTTAGGTAGTATGTTCTATCATTGACTGAAATATGTTCTTTTTTTTTAAGTCAAAGTTTTCTACAATCAAAATATGTTTAAAGAACATAAGAGCCCATCCCCCACTATATCTTGACCCAACTCTATCTCTTTCTTCTTTTGCCCCTTTTATGTTTTCAAGCTCCTACAATGCTAAAGCAGAGTACAGAGGTTTGCACACTACCAATGTGACAGAAATCTGGGTTGCTGTATCAGGCAGAAAATTAACAAAACAAATTTCTTGTTCCGCCATCTGTAAAACCTGGCACCTACCAACTAATGGACTTGGTCTGTGTTAGTGTTACACGTTATCCAGTTTGTGGAGGGCAGAACATCATAGGCATTTGCTGAACAACTAAGAAGAATGTGAAGCACTGATAGATTCACGTTGAAGATACAATTGAAATCTGGGAAGAAATATGTATGATAAAATCCCTATTCATAAAAGATTGATGTATACCAAGAAAGCAGCACTATGAAACTGAGCTTCTTATATATGGTGGTTTACATTCTTGGCAAACTTCTGTCTTTAGCTTTATAATAGCATCATTTGCTTTCATTTGCTCAGATGAGTATGAGGATGTAAACCAAAATGTCCTTCAAAGAAGCCCCATCCTTTAACAATTGTAAAATATATGAAAGAAAGGAGCAGCTAAACGTGCAAGACAGAATTTTTTAAATTATTAGTTGATATGTAAATGTAAGAGATTACTTGCAGGGCTATTTTTCTTAATTTATATATATATATATATAATATATATATATATATAATATCACATTATATATGTTTATATATATATGTAATTTTCTTTTAGAAAACATGTTCCAATGGTTGAAAACATGAAGTGCAAATATCCATATTATTTGCAATGTTAAGAACAGAACTTAGTTATTTTTTCTGTGACATTTATGGATTTAAAATCTATATCTTAAAAATTATATGGCAAACCAAATGTACCTCAATCCCTACGTTAATCTTTAAGTACATTTTTCCTTTCTGTTGTTATATACTTTTAGGTACATTTTTTAATGTTTCATTTTGTGCATTTGTTTGTTGGTTTAAATTCAAGTGCATTTTCATATAGTTAAAATTTTATATACTCTAATGAACATTATACTGAATTTTTAAACAATTTTTATTCATTTTAATGAGAAAAAAGGTGAAATAGCAATGAAACAGTTTCAAAACAGATTAGTAGCATGTTTACAATAATTGATATATTGCATATTGTTGTCTTTGTAGTAGTTATTCAGCCAAAAAGATGTAGACATGATATCTTGTCTAAACAATATTAGTCTGAACTTTTATTCTCAGTGAACTAAGAGAAAGTAGGTGTTTATATATCGTAATTCTCTTGTTTATACATATATATTTTCCTTCCCTTCTTTTTTTTTAACAACAAAACTGTCCATTATTTACATTTTGTGAAGTTAGTAATGCATGACACTAAGTTGCTTCACAACTGATAACAAACCTTAGCCAGACAGGATGTGCATCCCAGGAGTGAAGTAGCTCATATGCTTTAGACACTAGGTGAAATCCCACCTACATGTATTTGACTGATTTCTTAGATTTGTGGCTCACAACATATGCACTTTTTCCATTTTGTTTTGTCAGAGATGGTTGTTCCACTGCAGTTAGAGAAGCTGTATTTGGAGAAGTCTTTAAAGGATTTTTTCATACCTGAAACCAGCCTAAAGATTGTAGGTACATGAATTCAGCAAAATAACCATAGTCCATTAGCTCATGTATAGTAGTGGGTTACCAGCAGAACTGGAAATTGTCAGAAGTTGTTGACTTGAGCCTTTTACAGCTCAGCACATTAATATGGCATTACTTTTTATACTTCATGGTTATACTTTTCTGCTGGATGGTTAAAACCAAGTGAAAGTAAGACCTATATAGCAAAAAATGTAACTTCTGTATCTGACAAGATCAGTCAAATCACCTCAGGATTTACCCTGGAACTGTGTACAGCACCTTGTAGATCTTTTGTCAGTGTCAGCCTGGATGAATCACAGCCATTGCTTGACCAATTTTCTCTGTGAAAGCCTGAGAGAAAGTTTTCTCGCTAGATAACTCCCCTTAGGTGCACTCTACGTCATCTATCACTTTCCTCTGTGGCCCAATAATCTCCTTGATCAGAAAATCTGTGTTATAGGCAGTCACAGCATAGGTTCTCTTATGTCCTGAGTCCTCACTGACCTTGAAGTGCTAGGGCCAAAATATTGGCTATCCTTGCAGCCCCTCTATTTCTGTAATTTTTGATTTTCAAACGTTAGTTGTTAAACATCCAGAAGAGAAGCTTAGTAATATTATTAGCTGGTGACAGAGGCAGTTGAGCTTAACATCATTATCTGTCATGTTTCCTAACTTTTCTCCTCACTTGTTCTTTGTTCTTTGTTGTTTAAATCTTAAATTCTTGTTTTCCTTTTAACTGTGTTATAATATATATATATATATATATATATATATATATATATATATATATATTGATTTCTTAGACTAGGGAGACAAAATGATATTTACACATGTGCTTCTATTTTATTTCACTTATGAGTATATCTTCAAGTTGCATCCACTTATATATGAAGGCTTCAAATTTAGACCATTATAGACTGTTTAGAGGAAAAATTCAAGATGAAAAGGTGACATACTTAAATATGTATGCACTCAACACAGCAGCACCAATCTATATAAGAAAAATCTTAATGGATATGAAAAATCTAGTAACCAATACCAGAATCTTAACAGGAGACCTTAAAGTCACTTTATCCCTAAAAGATAGATCAACCAGACAAAAATTGAGCAAAGTAGTAGTATATCTCAACTAGAACTTGGAACACGTGGACTTAGTGGACATATACAGAGTGTTCCAACCAAACACTTATGAATACATATTTTTTATGGAATAAAACAGAAATTATCCCATGCATATTATCTGACCACATTGCAATGAAACTTGAAATAAATGACAAAAGAAATCACAGCAAAACAGAAATACATGGAAATTAAACAACACTCTCCTCAACAAACAGTGGGTTACAGGTGAAATCAAACAAGAAACTTAACAATTGTATAATTTTGTATCATTTAATTCAAACACAACTTATTGGAATTTATGGGATGCAATGAAAGCAGTTGTTAGAGGGAAATTTATAGTTGTGAGCTCACACATTACAAAAAACAAAACAGTAACAAATACATATTTCAATGCTACAACTAACCATCTAGAAAAGGAAGAGAAGCCAAACCAAAAGCACAAAGACAGGAGGAAATTGTAAAGATTAGAGCAGAAATTAATTCAATTGAGACAAAGAAAACAATAAAAAGAATTAATGAATCAAAAAGAAGGTTCTATTAAAGGTTAAATAAAACTGATAAGCCCCTAGCTAACTCTAGAAAAGAGGGGTGGGGGGAGAAATTCAAGGAATAAGTAATGAAAAGGGCAAAATTACCACAGACCTGGAAGAGATTCAGAAGATCATTAGTAACTAATATGAGAATCTCAATTGATGCAGATAAGGCTTTTGACAAAGTCCAACACTCATTCATATTCAAAGGACTAGAAAAAATTGAAATAGATTGCCTCTACCTCAATATGATAAAGCCATCTATTACAATCCAGTGGCTAAGATAGTTCTAAATGGGGAAAAACTGAAGTCTTTTACTTCAAATCTGGTACAAGACAAGCATGTCCTCTGTCACCACTTCTATTCAATATAATTCTGGAATCATTAGCTAGAGCCATTAGAAAAGAGAGAAAAATAAAAGGAATAAGAACAGGGAAGGAAAAATTCAAGCTATCATTATGTGCAGATGACATAATACTCTACTTGGAAGACCTAAAAACCTCCACCAAGGAGCTACTAGAATTAATACACACATTCAGTAGCATAGGAGGATAAAAAGTCAAGAATGGAAAGTCAGTAGCATTCCTCTATACAAATAACATACACACTGAGAGAGAAATTAGAGAAACAATATTATTTATAATAGCACCGTGGAAAGTGAAGTACGTAGGAATTAATCTAGCTAAAGAAGTAAAAGATCTATTCAATGAAAACCACATTACTCTGAAAAAAGATACCTGAGAACATTTTAGAAAATGGAAAGATATTCCCTGCTCCTGGATAATAAGAACCAACATTGTGAATATGGCCATACTTCCAAAATTGTTATACAGATTTAATGCAATCCCTATCAAAATACCTCATAGACCTGGAGAAATCATTCCTAAAATTTATTTCGAACCAAAAAAGAACTAGAATAAACAGCAAAGACACCCCTGGATAAAAAGTGAGGCAGGAGACATTACAATTACTGACCTAAAATTGTACCACAAAGCTACAGTGATAAAATCAGCATGGTAGTGGCAAAAAATAAACCTGTGGATCAGTGGAATAGATTAGAATAAGCAGAAGCAAATACACTCACACTTAGAGTCCTTATCTTCAGCAAAGGGGTCAAGCATGTTCACAGGAAGAGAGATAGCCTCTTTAACAAATAGTGCTGGAAAAGCTGGATATATACATGCCAAAAACTAAAATTTGACCCAGCTCTATCACCATGCACTAAGCTGAACTTAAAATGCATTGAAAATCTAAATATTATAAGAGAAACTCTGAATCTCCTGGAAGAGAAAGTGGGAAGAAAACTTGAAGATATGAGAGCAGGCAAACAACTTAGGAAATCAAAGTGTACATGTAACATTTGAAAGAATCAATAACTGGGACTTCCTCTTGCTAAGAATTTTTTCATATGAAAAGAAATTACCTTGAACAGAAAATTTGGGAAACCACTGACTTATAGGATGTTCCAGCACATGGTCTTTTATGTTCTGAGTCCTCACTGGCCTTGAAAGGCTAGTGTCAATATATTGGCAATCCTTGAATCTCTTCTTTCGCTTTAATTTTGGTCTGCATACTTACATTTTTAACCTTTCAGAACAGAAGCTTCATGATACTATTACTCTATAACACAGATACATGAGCTTAACAGCACTTTCTGAAATTCAAAGATCTTAGACTTTTGTGGAATCGGTATTTTCCATCAATCATTGATATTCTAACAAATCTCTATAGAATATAACAAAAGCAGTTGCACATTTTTACACAGAAATTTAGAAATCTAAGTATACACAAAATTGTAGCTGGTCAAGGAAATTATGGGGCCACAGAGGAAAAAAAGTGATGATGTATACTGTGGTTAAGGAGAGTCATCTAGAGAGAAAATATTTTCTATTTCTTTCACAGAGAGCAAACTGGTCAAGCAATGTCTGTGACCCATCCAGAAGGCTGACACTGACAACAGTTCTACAAAGTAGTATACATGGATTCAAAGTAAATCCTGGGGGGATTTGACTGACATTGGGAGAAGTTGGTAACAAAAGTTGCATGTTAGTTATACAGGTCTTGCTTTAACTTACCCTTAGCCACCCAGCAGAAAAGTTTAACCATGAAGCATAAAATACAAAGCTAGATTAGTATGCTGAGCTGTAAAAGGATTAAGTCAACAGCTTCTGACACTGCCAGTTCTGCCAATAATCCACTGCAGTTATGGAATATTGGACTATGTATACAAATAATTTCTCTTAGTTAAATGAGAAGAAATTTTTTGTACAAACATTGATTAGAAAAATTACCATGTCTACATATCGTAGTCTGTATAACTATTATGGGGACAACAAAATGCATTGTATCAATTATTGGAAATGTACTACTAATGTGTTTTGAAACTGTCACATTGTTATTTCTTATTAAAAGTAACAGAAAAAGAAATTACCAACAAAGGGAAAAGAGAACCCACAAGTTTCAAAAAAATTTTAACTTATATGTTTTTCAGAGAAAGTCTTCTATCTAGAATTTATAAAGAACTAAAAAAAATTAGGGCCCCAATATTTAAAGAACCAATCCAGAATTGGGCATCTGAGATGAACACACATTCTCAGAAGAATAAATACTAGAAGCTAATAAATATATGAAGAAATGTTGCACATCTCCAGCCATTTGTGAAATTCATTTTTTCATTAGTTTTATTACTTTTAATAAGAAATAACAATACGATAATTTCAAAACATGTTAGTAGTACATTTGCAATAATGGACACATTGCATATTATTGTCCTCATAATAGTTATACAGGGCACAGGGTGTGGACATGATACATTTTCTAATCGATATTGGTAAGGAAAGAAAAAAATAAAAAGTTCTTCTCTTTGTACTGAGAGGAAATAGTTGTATACATAGTCCAATATTCCATAATTGCATTGGGTTACCAGTGAAACTGGCAATGTTGGAGGCTGTTGATTTAAACCTCTTACAGCTCATCATACTAATCTAGCTCTGAGTTTTATGCCTTATAATTAAGCTTTTCTACTGGGTGGTCGAGGGCAAGTTAAAGCAAGACCTGTATAACAAAACATTTATCTTTTGTATCTTCCAACGTCAAATTCCCTCAGGATTAACTTTGGGACCATGTATGGTGCTTTGTAGAACTATTGTCAGTGTCAGCCTTCAGGACAAGTCATGACCGTTGCTTGGCCAGTTTGCTTCCTGTCAAAGCCTGAGAGAATGTTTTTCTCTAAGTGACTCTCTTTGGACACACTATAGTTCATTTATCCCTTTCCTCTGAGGTCCCATAATGTCTTTGACCAGAAAATTTGGAACACCACTGAGTTATGGGATGTTACAGTACAGGTTCTCCTATGTCCTGAGTCCTCACTGATCTTGAAGGGCTAGGTCCAAAATGTTAGCTATCCTTGTAGCCCTTCTTTTTCTCCAATTTTTGGTTTGTTAACTTACATTCCCAACCCTCCAACAGAGAAGCTTCATGATACTATTACTCTATCACATAAGTAATTGAGCTTAACATCACTGTATTTCTGAATATCAAACATCTTTGACTTAGCTTGAAATTGGTACTTTATGTCAATCATTGATATTCTAATAAATCTCTATGAAATGTGGTAAAAGCAGATACATATTTTTACGCAGACATGTAGAAGTTCAAGGATGTACAAAATTGTAGGCTGTCAAGCCTATGGCATTTTGACCAGTTTCTTACTCTCAATTAATACTCATTTTTGTTTTTCTATTAACCAACCATTTACCTGAGAGAGAGTATAGCAGTAACTGAGTTTACATTACAAGCAGTACACATCTAAAAGACTAGAATGACAGGAATTCCAAGCATAGTTCTAGTGTTGTACATTATTTTCATCAATGTGAAAAACTTTTTGAAGGTTCTTAAGACCAATATCTGATTGATCCTGTGTACATAAGTGCATTGTTTTATTCCTGCTATGTTTCCTCTCTTTTCTGCTTCCAGTCACTTCGTTGTTTAATCCATAACACATACAGTTGTGTTATGCCCTTCAATTTTTATTTCTTCTTTAGAGTTCTTACACTAGGGAGACTATATGATATTTACATACGTAGGTCTGGTTGATTTCACTTATGAGTATATGTTCAATATACATTCATTTATATATGAGATCTTCCAGTTTATCATTCTTTACACCTGAGCAATATTTCTTTGTATGAAAATATCACATCTTTTTCAACCATTCTTCAAATGATGGATATTTTGCTTGTTTCCAAGATTTGGCTATTACAGTTGAGGCTGCTATAAACATAGGTGCACAGATATCACTATGGTATGATGTTTTCAGTTATTCTGGGAAAATTCCCAGTATGGGGATAGCTGGATTGAATGGGGCATTTGTTAAATTCAAATTAAAACAACACTTACATACCATCTTACCCCAGAAAGAATGACTTTCATAAAGAAAACAAGCAATAACAAATGTTGGAGAGGCTGTCAGGGGAAAGAAACACTTCTCTACTGCAGGTCGGAATGCAGACTGGTGCAACCATTATGGAGAGCAGAGTGTGAGACTCCTTAAAAAACTAGATATGGAAAGCGCATTTAATTCAGCTATTGCCCTACTGTGAATTTTCCCAGAAGAACTGAAAATATATCATAGTGATGTTTGTGCACCTATGTTTATAGCAGCACAACTTGTGATAGCCAAATCTTGAAAATAACCAAAATGCTCATCATCTGAAGAATGGCTGAAAAAGATATGATATTTTCATAAAATGTAATATTACTCAGCTATAGGGAATGATAAGCTAGAAGACTTCATATATAAGCGGATCTTCTTGATAATGTATTTATAAGTGAAATAAACCAGTTATATATGTATAAATATTGTATCATCACTCTAGTTTAAGAACACAAAAGAGAAATAAAAATAGAAAGGCATAACATAGCTGAATAAAAATCAAGAACTTATGGATTAAACAACGAAGAGACAACAAGAAGAAATGTTAGGAAACTTGGCAATGGCAAAACCATACACTTACACAGGGTAAATTAGACAATGGTCCTAAGAATCTGTAACATGTTTGTCCTGTCTAGGTCTCTTATGGTCCCAGATAAATTTTAGGAATGATTTCTCCGAGTCTGCGAGGTATGTTGATGGTATTTTGAAAGGGATTGCATTAAATCTGTATAACAATTTAGAGAGTATGTCCATCTTCACAATGTTGGTTTTCCTATCCAGGAGCAGGGAATATCTTTCCATTTTCTTAAATCCTCTAGAATCTTTTTTTTTCAGAGTACTGTAGACTTCACTGAGTAGATCTTTTACTTCTTTAGTGAGGTTAATTCCTAAGTATTTCTTTTTTTTCAATGCTATTGTAAAAGTTATTATTCCTCTAATTTCTCTCTCAGTGTGTTTGTTATCTGTGTAGAGCCATGCTATTGACTTTTGTGTTTTGACTTTATAACCTGCTATGCTACTGAATTTGTGTATTAGTTCTAGTAGCTTTTTGGTGGAGGTTTAGGAGTCTTCCAAGTAGATTATCATGTCATCTGCAAATACTGATAATTTTACTTCTTCTTTACCTATTCTTATTGCTTTTACTTCTCTCTTTTGTCTAATAGCTGTAGCTGACGATTCCAGAACTATATTAAATAGAAATGGCAATAGGGGACAACTTTGTCTTGTACCAGATCTCAGAGCAAAAGACTTCAGTTCTTCCCCATTTACGTTGGCTGTTGGATTATCATAGATGGCTTTTATCAGATTGAGGTAGAGGCCCTCTATTCCTATTTTCTGCAGTACTTTGAACATGAATGAGTGTCAGACTTTGTCAAAAGCCTTTTCTGCATCAGTTGAGATGATCATGTTGTGTTTGGCTTTGGCTCTATTGATATAGTATAGTACATTTATAGATTTGTATATATTTCACTATCCTTGCATCTCTGGGATGAATCTTACCTGGTCATAGTGTGTAATCTTCTTGATGATTTTCTGTATTCTATTGGCAAGGATTTATTGAGGATTTTTGCATCTGTATTCATGAGAGAAAATCAGCCTGTAGTTCTCTTTTTTACTTGCGTCTTTCTCTGGTTTTGGTATCAGTGTAATACTTGCATCTAGGAATGATTTGGGGAGAATTGTTTCCTTTTCAATTTCTTTGCAGAGTTTGAGGAGTATTGGGATTATGTCTTCTGTAAATTTCTTGTAGAATTCAGCTGTGAATCCATCAGGTCCTGGACATTTCTTTGTCAATAGGCCTATTATTACATTTTGTATTTCATTGACTGTTATTGGGTTATTGAGAGTTCTTATATCTTCTTGATTCAGTTTTGATAGTTTGTACCTTCCTAGGAATCTGTCCATTTCATCTGTGTCTTCAATTCTGTGAGAATAAAAATTCTCAAAGTACTTATTAATGATCCTCTGAACCTCTGCTGGGTCTATAGTAATTTCAGCCTTTTCATTTATTATTGCTTGAACTTGAGTCCTTTCTTTCCGCTTTTAGATGAGGTTAGCTAGAGGCTTGCCAATTTTATTTGATCATTAAAAGAACCAGCTTTTTTATTCTTTAATTCTTTGTATTGTTTTCTTTGTCTTGATTGATTTAATTTCTGCTCTACTCGTTTTAATTTCCTCCTGTCTTTGGGCTTTGGTTTTCATTTTCTCTTCCTTTGCTAGTAGGTTTAGGTGCTACAAGATGGTATTTATTTGTTCCCATTCTGTTTTCCTAATGTGTGAGTTCAGGGATATAAATTTCCCTCTAAGAACTGCTTTCTTTGCATCCTATAAATTCCAGAAGGTTATGTTTGAATTTTCATTTAATTCTAGGTATTGTTTAACTTATTGTTTAATTTCATCTGTAACCCACTGGTTGCTGAGGAGAGCATTGTTTAATTTCCATGTATTTCTGGGGTTCTTGTGATATCTTTTATCATTTATTTTCAGTTCCATTGCACTGTGGTCAGATAATATTCATGGAATAATTTCTGTTTTTCTGTGATATGCATATATAATTACATACCTCCTAAATTAACCAGTAAATATTATAAAGGATATTTTTACTGGATGGGTTAATAGAAAATTCTATATGCTCTCAAATTCTAGTAACATAAAATATATAATTAGCCTCAAATTTGAGATATACAGACAAGAATTGATCAAAAGTTTAGGTAAAAGACAGAAAAATGCTATAATTAACCTTATATCTGACAAATCACAGAAACATGCTCCAAAACTTGCAGAATGTCACTGTCATACCCACAACCATATGTATGGTCCTAGAGCCTTAGAAAGGAGTATGAGGGTAGATAAGGATGTAATTTTTCTTAATACTTGGGCAGATATTAAATATGCTCGATGGTCAACAAGATAATATGAAATTATTTGAAACTAATATGAAAATATTTATATAATAAGAGAAAAAGTTTCTGAGTGAAAATCAAATAACAAAATATAAAATTCACATTATTTTATAAGACATCTCTAGTAATAATATGAATGAAATTCTTTGTTTTTAAGCAGTATTTTAGAATTCTCCCAATTCTTCTTCTCTAACTATAGTGGAACACCCATCTCTGACAAAACAAAACAGAAAAGGAGGATACTTTAGGAGCCATGAGGCAGGATGTCGATCAAATATGTGTAGGTGGGACTTGGCCCTGTGTTTAAAGCACATAAGCTACCTCACTCCTGAGATAAACACCCTCTCTGATTAAAGTTTGCTATCAGTTGCTAGGCAAATTGGTGTCATGCATCGCTAACTTTTCAAAATTTCAATAAATGACAGATTTGTTATGAAAAAAATATATACAAGAGAGTTAGGATAGATATACAGCTACTTTCTCTTAGTTCATTAAGAACAAAAGTTTGTACTAATATTGTTTAGACAAGATATTTGTATCTTGTATACAAGTTTGTATCTTATCTATGAATAACTACATTGAAGACAACAATATGAATATATTAATTTATTGTAACCATCCTACTAACTTGTTTTGAAACCTTTTCATTGCTATTTTATCCTTTTTCTCATTAAAATGAATAAAAAATATGTTAAAAAATGCTATTTTGCTTAACTAAGGTTCAAATATACTGCTATATATCATGAAATAGGATGTGCTTTACACAATAAATAAGATGCATACCACATGAGCCATTTAAACTTAATCTAGAGGTCAGAGATGATGGAAACCAGCAATTCCAGTCCTAAGAAATATTTGATATGATACTCTGTCTCTAATATGAAGATGACAAGTTCATGAGGAAAGAATATGAATAAATTTTATATTCTGAGAATGACCTCCAACCAGCAGCCTTCAAGAACGTTTGGTCTTAGGTCTTACAGTGGAAAGAAACTGAATTCTGCTAACAACAATAAACTTAGAAGAAAAAAAAACCGCATATTTTTATCCATTCTTCAGTTAATAGACATTTGAGTGTTTCCAAAACTGAGCTGTTACAAATTTTGCTGCTATGAAAATGGGTGCCCATATATCATTAAAGTATGATGATTTTAATTTTTCCCCAGAAGGGGCATAGCTGCTTCAAATGGGTCACCGAGTCCTAGTTTTTTTTTTTTTTTTTTAAGACTTCCCACACTGATTTCCACAGTGACTGCACCTGTCCACACTCTCACCAAAGTTGGAGAAAACTTCCTTTTCCCCCAACAGCTATACAATGGAGCACTACTTAGACATAATGAAGGAAAGCTGGAGAACTTTATAGGTGAATTTATACAACTGGAGACCATGTTCATAAGTGAAGCAAATCAAACCAATATGATGTGTAAACATTGTGTTGTCTTACAAGTAAATATGATCTGAAATGTACAACACACATTGTGAATTTAGAAGAAACTGTTCAAAAGAAAAGATAAACTGTGAAGGGAGAAGGGGGAAGGAAAAAAGACAAAAAGAAAACATACATGTGTACACAAAACAGTTAAGGTAGTTATACAAATAGTTTCTCTTAGTTATTGAAAAGCAACTTTTGTGCTAATATTATTTACGCAAGATATAATGCCTGTATCTTGTACTTTGAATAGTTATTGCTGTAGAGAACAGAATAGAATTGCTGTAGGGTCAACAATATGCAATGCATCCACTAGTGTAACTGTTCTACTAACTTGATTTGAAACTCTGTTTCACTATTATGCTTATCTTATATTTCTTTAAAATTAAGAAAAGAATAAACTTGTAAACAAAATTTCCCTAAAAATAGCCAGTGAGCATTCAACCTGGCTGCACCTAGGTTTCAGCGTGCAGAGGTCAATAAATGGATGTTTTCTGAGGCTGTTTTAGTTATGAAAATCTGTTACAACTGAGAATCCATCTATATAATTCAAACAGTGTAAATTGGCTTCAAAAAGTCTTTACTGAAGTAAACATTTTACATAAATATGTTGTCTGGCTTGTACATTTGGGCTGAATATGTTTAGAAACTGCTAAATCTGAAGGAAAGTTGAATTTAAAAATCATTTAGTATTTGAAAATACTGACTTAAGGTCACTTTTAATGTTCATATAAAACATTTAAAACTCATACCTGTGCCTAGGAATTGTGATAAATCTAACTGATAAGACTACTGTATTAGACAGGCATGGTGGCTCATGCTTGTAATCCCAGCACTTGGGAGGCTGAGGGAGGAAGATCAGTGTCAGTTCGAGACCATCCTAGGCTACAAAAGTGAGCTCAAGGCCAGCCTGAACTGCATAGTGAGACCCTGTCTCAAAAAAAGGATTGCTAGAAGTACCAGCTTCTGCCCCTCCTGTTGCTCTTTGCTCTTTGTTACCACACTAAATTGCTGCTTTGTGCTATACACTGCTCTGCCTTAGTGCCAGCTGGTATGGACTGAAACCTCCACTAACTGTGAGCTAAATAAACCTTTCTTTGCTCTATTTTTGGTGTTGGGTATTTTGTCCCCACAACAAAAGAAGCGTAACTGAGACAATAAAAATAAACTTTCGGGACTATATTTAATTTTGAAAGCTTACACTTATTGAAGGCAATTTAGGTTATAAATATACTAAAATTTAAATTTTAAACATTTCACACAAGCTATTTAAAGATAATACAAATATTGCCATAGCTTAATATATGCACTTTTACTCTCAAGAAGCTTATACTCTCATTTATGAAAAAACTTTTAGTTACTGCATAAAAGATATCAGAAGAAACAACACTTTTTAAAGGCAAAAGGCAAAAGCAAAATCTCACTACCCTAACAAATTAATACTTTCATACTAGCTACTCAAACATAGTTACTTTTATTGTGTCAATCAACATTTTGTCTTAAAATAATCACAAATATTTCCCTATGTACACATTATAAAAGCAGAATTTGTTTTTTTTAAGTGTTTCAAGTTCTTTCATTTTTTGTCATAATCTCATTGATTTCTGCATTAAACTTTATGATTTTTTTTCCTTAAGTTAGGGTGAGGTTTCAATCGCTGTTGTTTATCAAGAGTATTCAGGTTCATCACAGGTTATTTAACTAAGCTCATTCTCCTTTTATAATGTGACCATTGGTTGGAATAAGTTTCCCTCTTAGGGCTGTTTTCCTTGTGTCCCCTATACTGTGGCATCACTGATTCCAGAAATGGTTTAATTTCTTTGGTGGACTTTTAGATGTTCAGGAATATAGTCGTAAGTTTCTAGATGTTTATAAATTTTGGGGGTTTCTTTTATGATTGAATTCTAATTTCAACACACAATGGTATACATGGGATTTTAATTCTTCTGTATTTGTTTGAGCTACCCTTGTGGGTTAGCATATGGATTATTGAATGTATGAAGAAAATATGAGCCGGGCGTGGTGGCGCACGCCCGTAATCCCAGCACTCGGAAGGCTGAGGCAGGAGGATCAGTGTAAGTTCAGGAGGATCGGTGCGAGTTTGAGACCAGCCTGGGCCACAAAAGTGAGCTCAAGGCCAGCCTGAACTGCACAGTGAGACCCTGTCTCAAAAAGACAAAAAAAAAAAAAATGGACTATAGAAATAACTAACCATCTAAGCACCTGTCTAGGCAAACGCAAAGACCTGGGTTCAGTTTCTGGTACCACACACTACCCCAGCCCTACTCCAGGCACAAAGAACCAGCCACCAAACTGGACATGGTGATGAGCAACTATAATCCTCGTGCTGGGGAAGGTGAAAATAGGAGGATCATTATGAATCTGAGCTGTGAAGTGAGACCTTGTATCAAAAATATACTTTTAAAAAAAAGGAAAAGAAAATATGGTATCTATGTACAAAGAATATTACATGGATATAAAGAAGAATAAATCGGAGACATTTGTGGGAAAATGGATACTCCTTAAAATAATAATGCTACATGAAATAAATCAGACACAAAAGCATGCACATAGTATTTTTTCTCTCATATGATAAACTCAAAGTAGTACAAATAAATTAAAGAGGAAATTAAAAGAAGGATGAAAGGAAACAGGGAGGTAGATCTTTGACAAATGAAATGGGGACCAAGGGATCAAGCGTGAGGCTTATGGGGTGAGAGAAAGGGCTGAAAAGTGTTTTAAGAAGTGTAATGAATCATATAAACTACCCATAAGGAATTTAATTATCATATATAGCAATTATGGACCAAAAGATGATAAAAATAAAGATAGGGAAAGGAAATTTATTGACAGAAAAAAGAGGAAGGATGAGAAGGTAAGAAGAATAAAAAGTACCATTTATGTTAAGTATAAATATCTACTCTCCAAAATGAACGTACCACATACTAAAAACATGTACTAATAAGAACATAAAAAATAAAGACTAACAAATAAAAATGGGCAGTTATTATGATAGCATCAAGGAGGTGTATTCTACTGATAATAGCCCTCTGTTGAATAATTACATGAACTAATGATTTATTAATGTTAAAAATATATTTAAAAAAGAATCAGTTAATAGAAAAACAATCATATGTCCTCAACCATAAGGTACAAATTTGGTTTAGACAGGAATTAGCTTTCCCTATTACACCAATTTATCAATTAGTGCTGCTAAACCCATTTTTCAGAAATTTGTACTGTACTACTTATCGAACAGAATTGTTCCAAACCCCTGTTCCTCTTTTTCTAGTCCAACAAGTAGATTACATGCTAAATTTTCCTATAGTCATATTTGGCTATGTGACAGTTCTGAACAATGGAATGTTAGCATAAGCAGCTTGCAACAGTTTTAGGCTGGCCTATCAATTTTCCTTAATATCAATTTTCAACATATTTCTTATTTTGTTCTTGGAATATGACAATAATAAATCTAGGAAGCCTTGTGATAAAGGTGATAGAGGCTCTATTAAGCTAGTTTCTCATAATGTTTTTTTTTTTTTTTTGTAGGACCAGGGTTCGAACTCACGACCTTGCACTTGTGCCTCGGAGCTATCTCCCCAGCCCCCTCTCATAATGGTTTATATCTAAACATCCTACAAAAGCTGCTTGAGGAAATCGGCAGGGGTTTTTTACATGAGTAGATTATGAAGGTTTATGTCTAACTTGCTATTAGGAGGTGGGGCATGGTTGGAAGAGACAGGTTACTGGGTCAATAACCTGTAATATATGTCCTCTGAATCTTTCCTTCATTCCCCCTGCTTCCTGGGAGTCATTAGTTCAGCAGCTTGCTCAGGTCAGATCCTTTTACCATGTCACTCTGTCTAGGAGCCAGGTAATTATGTCCTGAAATTCTATGACATGTGTGGTAAAATAAACCTTTCCTCCTTAAGCTATGGAAGTTAGGAATTGCATCTCAGCTATAAAGAAAACAACCTAGACAGATTTGTTCCCAAGAATGTGGTGATTTCTGTGACTACATTTGCTCGTATGGTTCAAAAGATTTTGGAATCTCTTCTCAGGAGGAGTTCAGAAAGAGTGGATGTGACAACTTTAAAGTCTAGCAAGAGCTCAGAATAGCAGAATGCTGATGGAACTGCAGATGGTAAAAGTCAGTCTCAAGAGGTTTTATGGGGAACAAGAACTTCATTGGTGGTCAGACTTGATGCCATGTACTTATTCCTCAGAAGACAAACTGTCTCCATTTTGATCACGTCCAGAGTATTTTCATGAGACTGAGAAAAATATGATGTTTGATTTCCTGTTATACTTTCTTATAAAAATTAATCATTTTTGGTCATCTTATATTTAAACAATAGGGTTGGTAAGTGGTTAAGGTCAATGAATAATTAATTTGGTCAATGGAAGTAATTTCAAGGTAGCCTAATATTTCGTTTTGACATGAATACTGCCTTCCTTTTTTATCCAGGTGAATAATTAACATTAGAAGCAAAAAGCTCATTTGGAAAGTTTTCTGTTTCCCCAGACAGTAAGCTAACATGAAGATGGAACATGGATGAACTTTGTTTCTGTAAAGATTAGCATTAAAAAGAAGCCTAACACTTTAGAACACACATTAGAAAAGATGATTTGAAGCATGTAAAGAAGCAGCAAGATCCCAAAATTTGCAGACTCAAAGTTGTAAAAATGAAGACTTGTTTTTAGAAAAGAATCCTGGGGCACCATGCTTGAGAAGAACCATCTAGGAAATTATTTCCCTGGGTTTATTTCACCATGCTCAATTACATAGGTATTCACTGCCCTTGGCAGCAGTGATTTAAGGGGGCCTGGATGTTGCTATTGTTAGCAGGCTAGTATATTAGTATCAACCTTAGTATTATATACATTGTCTTAGTTTCACTGGCATGCAGAATGAAAGAAGTGTGGTGTTTAGGAGGCTACCATCCAGATTTCAAAGAAAAGCATGAGAGGTCAGTCATGAAACTGTAAGAGTGAAAGTGAAAGTGGAGTGGAAACCCCAGGAACTAAGAGATGCCAGGAACATGAAATGTCTGAAGAGAACTACAAGCCATCAGGGTTGCAACAACCAGCAATACTATAAGAACAGGACAATTCAAATCCATTGGCATTCACCATAGCTTTCTCTGAGTGCTGTATATAGAACTAAAGGATTTAATGTTATCTCTTTCTAATCTTACTTTGGTCTCATTGCTTGTGTTTCTGTTTCTCCCTTTTGGAATGTGGAAGTTTATCTTGTTCCATTATATATTGGCAGTGCTGTATTGGTCAGGGGTTTACTTAGAGGAACAGAATAGATATAATATAAGGAATGGATATTAACACCAAATATACAGTCTATAAGAAATTGTAAGATTGGCTTACAATAGCCACAGAGTCAGATGAGGAAATGCGCACAGGGCGTCTGCATGCTCCGGACTGAAGCACTCAATCTCAAGGCCTGGATCACTGCAGCACTCCGTATAAGTCTCTGTCGGCTGATGGGTCTGTGATGGAAGACTGAAATGTCTGTAGATGGATGCTGAAGAGTCTGCGATGGACGGCGAAAGATCTAAGCTGGAGGCCAAATAGTCTGCGCTGCAAGCCAGACGAAGAAGTCCAGTCTGAATGTGAAGACTGAAGCTTCTCCGACAAAGTGAAGTGTTGACTCCTCCTTCAGTCCTTTAAAAAGTCTTTTTGTGCTCAGTCATTCTGACGTGGGCTCATTGCGCCCTAGGGTGGAACCAATCATACCCCAGGATGGGCCCTTGATCCCGTTCTAGGGAGAAATCCAATCATATTCTAGGCAGACCCTGGTCACACTCCAGGGAAGGACCAATTGTACCCCAGAGTGGGGCTCCCACCAACAGGGAACCTGGCTGCTGAGTCATTCGGCCAAGTTGACACATTGTATCAACCACCACAAGTGCTTAATTTCTAATTTTTATAGGGATTCACAGCTAAGAGTTTGCCTTAAATCTCAGAGGAGATTTCATGTTTGTATTTCTCGAGTAATATTTAAATTGCTACAAATTTTGCAACTAGAGATTGATACAATGCATTTAGCATAAGAAGATATGCCTTGGTCTTTAGAGTTCTTGGGCACAACGTTATGGTATTTATCTAGATGTATCTCAAAGCCTCGTTTGCTCAGAGGTGGACTTTTGGAAGTGATTGGATTATGGAGTCAGATTGCTAACTTGCTGTTAGGAGGCTGGGTCTGGTCAGAAGGAGTGGGTTATTGGGGGTGTGACCTAGAAGGATATATATATCCCTGTCTGGCTCTTCCTTTCACTCTCTGCTTCTTGGATAGTATGAGGTGAATAGTTTTCTTGTTCCTTGATCTTTTCAACACATAATCTTCCTTGGAGCCTATCAGCATCTCCAGATTGAAACCACTGCAAACTATGAGTCTCATCTCAGCCTCATTTCAGAAAAGTTATAAAGAAATTACCAGAATAACTAAAAGGACTAGAGAATGTCCCAGGTGGCAGTTCAGGTGGACTGTCAACTTGATTTGCTTTGTGATCTATCTGGGAGTTTGGTGCAGTACATTTGTGAGTGTATCCAGGTAGACATGGGAGCTTTGGTTCCTGGCCCATCTCCAAGGTGGTATTTTTCCATTGCTCTGCTTTCCGACTTCATTTATTTTTTTAAATTATGGCCGGCTCAGTCTACCTTGGGAGTGGGGCTGGCACAGCATGTGGTACCAGGGATCAAACCATGGTCCCTGTGGTTGCCAAAGCTTGCCTAAACAAGCACTTTAGACCACTGAGCCATCTCACTATTTGAACCAAGCATTTTGGCCCCACCACATATTACATCATAATCTTTCTGTCTTGCATTCAGCCAACTGCAGACTACATCACCCAAAATACTGAGTCAAATTTAATCTCTCTTTCTGTGCATTGTGAGAATCAGGTATTTTGTTCCAGTGAATAGAAAAATTGAATTATACAGAAAATTGATACAATAAAAGTGGGATACCATATATATTGTGATGGTACCTAACTATGTATTTTGCAACTGGCTTGTAGGAGGAGTTTGGAAAAATTTAGAGATGCTGGCTAGAAAAGGCCTAGACTGCTATGAACAGAGCTTGCTAGATGAGCCTTGTCAGAACTCAGGAAATTTGAGAGCTAATGGTAATTCTATCAATAAATGCCAGGCAGAAGAGGTTTTCACTTAGAAACAAAGTTGCTTTTGAATGTTGGGCTAGAAATCATATGTGTTAAACATGAACTAATTATACTGGCATAACATATTTCAAAAGAGCCTACCATTTTAGCCTGTTAGCCAGATTTGTAATGAAATTTGGTATGCTAAGCATCACAAACCAGCATAAAACCTTAAATTTGGACCCAAAAGGAGCAATAAATACATTTGGAGCTGAACATGTTAATGCCATTAAGAAGAAACATACTTTGTGCAGTGACAAGAAGAAAGCTGCCTGGAGAGCATTTTAGAAATCAGCAAGATATCATCCTTTGCAAGATTAAGGAGCAAAAATATAAAGTTTAATTTATAAAGAGACTCCTTAGTTCTTTTATTTAAGAAGGACATCCTAGGGGATTTATTATTAAGGATTTATTTCACTATACTTAGCCATCTAGGCACTTCAAGATACTGCAGCCATGCTCCAAGGAGGCCTGACAACTACGTGTGCTGAGAGCAGGCTTTGGCATTGTCTATGTAATGCTGGTTTTACCAACATGCATAGTGTATGGTTTTTAGGGTCAGAGAGATGTCCACTCATATGTAAAAGCAAATCCTGAAGTGCAGACAAGGAGCCCCTCACATGGCAGTGTATAAAGCGGTACATATGAAACCAAAGGAACAGTGAAGACCTCAGAAAGAGGAAGATGCCAGGAATACACAATGTCAGCCAAGGAAAGCTACAGCTGAGAGTGAAGCTACCCTGAGAGAGACTGTACAGGCCACAGCTAGCAAGGTCACAGGGGCGAGACTGTGCAAGCCCTTTGAAGCTCACATCATACTTGCCAAATATGGAGTGGTAGGATTTAGTGCTTGTCTGTTGGATTTCAGCCTTGCTTTGCTTTCACTCTTTTTTACCTCCCAATTCCTTAATCTTAGAATGGAAGTGTGTATCCTGTGCTATTATTCCCCAGTATCATGTAAGTTTTTATTACAAAAGTTCACAGAAGAGTTTTCTTTGGTCTCAGAAGAAACTTCAACTTTTCCCAAGTACTAAGACTGCTGAGGTTTTGAGGAAGATACTGCTGCATCTCTAGTACATAGATACTTGTATTATGTTCAGTAGAATTATGAACTTACAGTTGCCTTTATTTGGAAATTAAATGTGGTTAAGTGAGTATGGGGTAACAAGTTGACAAGCGGCTGTATGGAGCATTTAAGGTAATTTGTCAGCTGACTTGGATTTGGAATCATCCAAGAAGATTGGTTGTACATCTTTGTGGGTGTTTCTTGTTGAATCATAGAGATACGCATTTGGGAGCCACATGTTCCTTGGCTGTTTCCCAGCAAACAGCGTTCCTCCACTCTGCTTCCTGGTCACCATGAACTGTATGGCTTTGCTGTACCACAGCCCTTCCACCAAGATGATTCTGCCTTATAGTAAGCCCACTTCAGACTGAATGCTTGGAAAATGTGAACTAAGTTTAACCTTAATTTTGAACTTAAACTTGTCGTTTAAATTGTGTGTGTCAGGTATTGTGTCCCAGTGATGAAAAGATGACTAATATACCCTATTAACCTGGGATTGCATAGCAAGCATTTATGAACAATAATAAATTGCTAATGGTTAAATCAGTAATGGATGTTGGCTTGCAATTAAACTACTGCTATATTTTTGTGCATTCCATTTCTTTCTTTCTAAGATAAAGCTGCTAGTATTTTTCTCCCTCTAATTTTCATCATCAGTTTCTGCCTGAGCCTGCACTATAGCCTAAAGAAAGCCACACTATGCTCTATCCATATTCAAACAGGGCACATTTTATCCAATCTTTTCCATCATTTCTTTTTTTTTTTTTTTTTTTTTGAGACATGGTCTCGCTATGCAGTTCAGGCTGGCCTTGAGTTCACTTTGGTAGCCCAGGGTGGTCTCGAGCTCACACCAATCCTCCTGCCTCAGCCTCCCAAGTGCTGGGATTACAGGCGTGCGCCACCACGCCCGGCTTCCATTGTTTCTTAACTGGTACAGATCACCATTTAACTCTATGTTAAATTCTTCCCAGCTGAAAGTTCCTGTAGTACAAGACCATGTATATGAGCATTTTATGAAGCTGAAGAACTGGAACTGGCCGAAATCTCTGAAAGTACTTGCTAGAACTTCAGATATTATTCTAGTTAAATCAGTTAGAGCAGGTATAACATTAGATTATCTTAGCAACCAATATTTATCCATTTTATTATAATTAAAAGCCTGACGAAAGGAATGCTTCTGCAATTTCAGTTATGTTTGATCATTTGCAAACAATAATGGTGACATATAATTATGCCCATTATCTTCTATATCTATCATGAATCCAAATGTAACTGGGAAACCGTGTGTCTTATTCTTAGGAATGAACAAAATAACAGATAAGTGCAACTTGGATTGTTAGCTTCTAATCTCAAACAGATTTTCAATCTAACTCTCCATTCCTCAAATTCAGCTGACAGCCTATCTTATTTCCTATGATAGCTCTTCCAGAGCCTTTCTATTTTTATGTGTCCTCTTCCAAGGCTGCACTTCTCATTTGCAGTTGCGTGGTATAGAGCAAGTGCAGGCCATCCTATATGGGGTCACTCAAGTTCTGCACCTCTCACCTCTCTTTATCTTCACCTATCATCTCTTCCTTACTTCCCATGGCAAATGAATGACACTCAACTATGTCTTTCAAGGACTGTCACATGCCACCTTATGTCCAGGTGCATGCCCATTTTTATTTTTCATTTGGATTATTGAAACCTCCCCCAAATTGTTCTAAATTCTATGAAACTTCCCCTTTTTCATAATATACCAGGTTTTATATGAAAATTATATGTATGTGCACAAATTACATATATATATGGAATATATATATATATATATATATATATATATATATATATATGGAGTGTAGTTTAGGTCTTTAAATCAAAATTTATATAATGTATCCAATGGTTTCATCACAATTATTTTTTAAAAATAAATAGTTCATAATCTCTAAAACTATGAAGTTATGAGCAGAACAGTATTTAAATTCAGCAAAAGGGGCAAGTGAAGTCCCTCAAGTGTTGCTCCTATTCCCACCTCATAGTCCTTTCTATATCTTGCCACTTCTTTTCATTGCACTCTTCTGCATTAGGCCACGTCTAATGATGAATGCTTTCATTGCATTAAGATATACCTTTGCTTGCCACTATCAGAACTGAAAACTTCTTGTTATATTTCACATAACATATGATAGACAGTGAAAAGAAATCTGAATTTTAGATGAGCTATTAGTAAAGATTACCCAGTTAAAAGTATGAGATACAATTACTTGCCACTTACAAGATTTTCTTTGGACTTTCTGAGATGTATTTCACTATTAATATTGCTCTGACTATGATAAGACACTTCTAGAGCCACTGATTCAACTTTACATATAAATAGTGGTACTATCACAGAGTTGTCACTCTACCTTTGAGACTTCCTGTAGAGTTAGGATATAATGTGGCACTTCCAGTCTGTCAAACAAAGTACATACCTGACTTGCTGTGTGCTTAACTGTGTACTAAGATTGAAAATAAGTTATAGACTGCTTATTATGTTCCAGATATTTTCACAGTTTGACACTTATTACTTAAAATAAGAAAGGTAGGGGCCTCGCAAGATGGCTCAGTGGTCTAAAGTGCCTGCTTTGGAAAGCTTGAGTGGCTGAAGGGGCCGCAGTTCGATCCCCAGCACCACATGCTGCACAAGCCCTGCTCTCAGGGCAGGCTGAGCCGGCCATAAAAATAAAAATTTTTTAAAAAAAAAGACAAACAAACAAAAAAAGTCAGGCGTGGTGGCGAACACCTATAATCCCAGCACTCGGGAGGCTGAGGCAGGAGAATCGGTGCGAGTTCGAGACCAGCCTGGGCTACCAAAGTGAGCTCAAGGCCAGCCTGAACTGCATAGTGAGATCTTGTCTCAAAAAGACAAAATAAAAAAAAAATTAAAAAAAAGAAAGAAAGAAAGAAAGAAAAAGAAAGGTGGTTCAGAGAAATCAACTATGTGAACTAAGCATATATGAATAGACAGTGGAAAAGTCAAGATGTTCCCAGGTATGTAAATGTCAAGCTTGTGCTCTTATGATATCACTGAGCCTCTCCCGGGCAGGCCAGGGTGCTATGTACATATACAATCTCCATTAAGCATTATCTAAAGTTAAACAACTGTATATGGACAGCAAAAGTAGGGATCACATTTATAAAAAATGGCTATCTTTACAGGAAAGTGAAAATTTACAGGAATGCAATGTTTTTTTTTTTTTTTCTCCAATAACAAATGAGTAGAGGTTACTTGACCTGGCATTATGTTAGAATGTAGATAATGATGTTCCATCATATCTAACTGAGAGTAGATTATTTTTCTGGACTTTAAAGGAAGGTTAAGATTAGTTATGAATCAACGACAGCTGAAATGCAAGTGGGCTATTGAAGAAAAGTATAGCCTTCCCTTAGATAGGAGAGACATGTGGATAATGAGAAGACACTGGAGTGAGGGGCAAAGATAGAGTTCCAAAGATATCTGCATGGGTATTTCAAAATATTTCTACAGATATAGCTATTTCAAATTTTCCAAAGTTTAGGTTAAACCCAACCTCACTTCTTGATATTTTTATCCCTGGTTACAAAACAAAAATATGCTGCTCTAGTTTGAATATGAGATGATCCATTCAAATATCATGTTGAAATTTCATTTGCATTGTGGAAATATTGGAAGACCAGTCCTTAAGAAAGGATTAGGTCAGTAAGCAGGATTAGTGACACTGCTTTGTGGTTGAGTTACTTAGTACAAAGTAGAAGTGCTTTCTGTACTCTCTTTTTAGGTGTACCCACATGCCTTTCTGTTTTCTCACCTTCTTATGACACAGCACACACCCTCACCAGGAGCCCAGCAAATGCTGGTATTGTTTTGGAGGCTTATATCCTCCAGAAACATGACCTCAGTGAACTTTTTTCATTTATATATTTTGGGGTATATTGTGACAGCGACAAAAAAATTAACTAAGACATATATGCATAGAAGGACTAAAAACATGTTGATTGCTAATGTCATTTCAGTAATCCAAAAGCTACATTAGAATTTAGTTGACTTTAAGAAGACACACAGAAAAGCTAGACTTTTGTTGCCCTTTCAGACATTGACATTTAATCTGAGGTAATAGAATGTTAGTTACAGAGACCATCAGTCAGTAGATTCAGGTTCAAAGACAGCCTAGTGATCAGAAAGATTTCAGTGTAATGAACAGGAAAACTATAGATGTCCTCTGAGGTTAATGCTTAACAAGAACAATTTCATTAACTTCTTTATTAAGCCAGCATTCCAGGTCTGTGTTAAGGACCAGGTGGATATTTCCCTTCAGCCTCTCTAAGGCAACACAGGGTCATAGAAGGTGAAATTGACCCAAGTAGGAAAGAGACAGCTGAATATATAAAAGTCTGAAGGCTGATCTAGCTATGAAAGATGGCATTAGTGCAGCTTATTTCCATGATAGCTTTCCAGAAAGTTAAGCATTTTTTCTTCCACTATGTCATCTTTTCCAAAGCTACTACAGAAATACTCTATGAATCAAAACACAGATTGCATTGGGATAATTTCAACTTTTCTGAGATCTATCTGTTAACATGATATAGCCTCTTAAGCTTCACTAACAAATAACTAGGATGAAACACTTAATATAAACAAACTATTGAGACCTCCTATGCTTGCTTTAAAAAAATAAGGATGGAAAATATTTACAGGGATACATTCTTTAACTTTGTAGATGATATGAAGTGAGATGGCCAGGAAAAATATAAAACACAATACCAGAATTTACTTAAATAGCAGTAACTTAAAAAGGATGAATAAAAATCATTGTATAGTTTTATCAGACAACAGTTTTCTTAGAATGACCTAATCTCCCTACAAACACATACCTTATACCAGTGTCAACATTTCAGGCATTTGCAAAGCATATATCTCTGTTCCACTTACGCAACAGCTCAATGCTATATATAAATGTAGAAAAAGAATTTATTTCTTCAACATTTCCAAGAGAAATTTTCTGTGCCATGAGTTTCTGTAAGTGATAAATGTATCTTTTTTTTTTTTTTTTTTTTTTTTTTTTTTTTTTTTTTGTGGAACCAAAGAAAGTCCAAAATAAACCAAGTGTGGATTCATGAAGTACATAGAAAAAGTTTATGAAGGAAGCCTATCTTTTATTTCCTTAGCCAAAAGAAAAATACAAAGTAGGTAATAATTTCCTAAATTCATAATATGAATAAATGAAAAAGGCTGAGATATTTTTGAAAGAATTTTATAAAAATAAATGTATGTATACAGCTCTTCAGCCTCCCCGTCGGGTTTTCCCGACCCACCTCCTTTTCCCACCTGTTTGGAAAGGCAGTCTGGCAGCATGTTTCAGGCTACGCATCACTCCTAAACACATGCAAATTGAATTCCTGCTTCATAGCATCAAATCTCAGGGGACTAAAATCTGGCCACATAGGAAGAACATAAACTGTTCCTTTGTGAGATGGCAGGTATTTGGCACATACCCTGGGGTTTTGTTTAAACAAGCTGATTAGTAGTATCACCTTGGAAAGTTCATTGTTTATAATCATTCTGTTTCATTTACCTATAAAAAATAGAAGCACACATTCTGTCTTATAAGCCTGGTATAAATCATTAGCGATTCCTTCCCCCTCAGGAAAAATAGCACATGACTAAAAAACAAGGGGGAAATGACAAATGCAAAGGATTCTAAAGGCCCACCAACATTGTTGTAAGAAGCTTTCTGCTTACAATTTTCTCATTCACTGCACTCACACTTTTGTGGAGAAAAGTACAGAGATACCAATAAATCTTAGTATGATTCCTACCCCGAAACAGTCTATATAAACAGGTTCACATATAAGATTATTAGACTTACACATTATTTTCAAAATAGTCTTTCCAAAGTGACTTTGGCATTATATCAACAGAATACATATATGCAAGTTTTCTTAAAAATTCAGTTTGCTAACTAAATGCCTTGAACAATTGAATATCACAATTCAGAAATTTTTAAATAAAAAGTTATTTCTATTTTCACAAAGGTAGAACTTGAGAAATTGATTGTTCTATGTTCTCTCAATTATTTCTCTCTAGCTCCCCTGTAAGATTTTTAAACCATATCTTCAACTACTTAATGTTCTTTGATTTTTGTGTTTCCAATTCTTACCTCTTTAGGGTCATAATCTATACCTTATTTCTTCCAATTATGAGAAATAAATAATGCTTTTCTTAAAGGCATGAGCTCAGTCCAGATTGCACTTAAGATTCAACACTATACTCTGCAGCTTGGCCTCTAACACCCAAAGATGTCTGCCTGAGGGCCCATCCTGAAGCTCCAGAGAGAACATGCAACTATGTGTTTAGAATAGTTTCTGACACAAAATAAATTTCTCTTAGTAACTCATTAATATGTATTATTTTTCAATATTAGTTTTGTTTTTCCCTTGGCTTACTCTCTTGGTTTTGGAGAAAATCATGCATAAATATCAAATCTACCCCTGTTTTATTTAGGAATCTCCTTCTCTCTGGCCATTGCATAATTACTTGCCTTGTAGTCAATGTCCAAAAAAAAAAAAGACTAAACCTGAAGTCACCGCATTCTCACTTTCTCACTTCATTAATCCTTATGGCTGGCTTTTGCTTAATGGTCCAGCTCTTTTAAAGGGTAACCTTAGGGGCCATGGAGATAGCTCAGGGTAACAAACGCCTGCCTGGCAAGTACAGGGTCCTGAGTTCGATCCCCACTTCCACACAAAAAAAAAAGACAGCCCTACACATTCACTGTCACTGTCATCTACTCAGAGACTTATTAGAGTACCAAGTATACTATACTGTATACTATTACCTGGATATATGACTATAACTCAAATTCAGTAAACCCAAAATTAAAACATTACCTTGGTCTTCATATTTTGCCTCTCTTATTGTTTATTCTTATAGAGACATTACTACCATCCCACTGGAAACACAATTATTATCAGTTAAACTTATAAAATATCTATGATAAACCAGACATAATTTCAAGCATTTAAAAATAATTTTCAATGCTAATAAAAAATTACTACTTTCTCTACTTAATGAAAACCAAGATAAAGTGATATGATTAAAATCACAAGTAAAGGTTATCTCCTTTTAGAAACTAAATATCTAATCAACATTGTATTGTGTTCAGCATAGTAACCGGAAAAAATGGAAGCACCACGGACTTTGTTTTCTTTTACTTCTTTTATTGGATTCACACCAACTTTTGCTCATTTTAAAACCTACTGCTTTATCAAATAGATCTCTTGAAATTCTCATTGTTTCACTCTTGATTCTGAGTTCCTTCCAATCTGTTAGTCTTAAAAAAACAAACAAACAAACAAAACAAACAAACAAACAAAAAAAAAAAAACCTACCATCCAATTCTAACGAGTTAATTCCATGCTTTTGATAGATCTCATTTACTTTCAGGATATAAATGTAAGCTTCAGAGCACAGACATTGTTTACATATTGTATAAATTTTAAATTCTTCCAATATGCAATATTCCAGGAACATATGATTCTCAGATCAAACATGGGCTATATGCAAGGCTGAAGTTCAGGCCTTTGAGATAGCCTCTGATGGTCTCTTGTGCAGAACGATTAAAAAATTTTTGAGGGAATTCAAACATACAGCCAACAAAATGAAGAACTGTCCAAAATCTGGAAGAGGAGTAAATTTAAAGTACATTTCAAGACAACATAATGAATTAAAATTTGAAAACACTGAATTTGAGGAGATAGTGAATGTCTCAAAGTATATCCCACGAACTTGATGTAATAGCAAATCCTGAAAGAACAGGTTTGAGGAGTTATTTGAAATATGGTACCTTAGCCATCTTTTCACATTTTCTCTTGAACTTGATTAATTCCTTCAGGACCGAGTAAAGTGTGAAACTTTCCCTTTGCCCATCTGTCACAGTTTGTTTCCCATCTTTGGAATAGCACTATTATAGAGACACATTGGTGAGAGATTTTAATGTTTCTCAGTCATGGGATACTTTAGTTAGACTGCCTAGAAACCCTTACTGTAAAAATATAATGTAAAAATGTAATACATAAAATATATAATGTAAAAATATCATATAATGTAAAATACATAATGCAAAAATATAATATATATAATGTAATGTAAAATATAATATATATACATATATAGTGTAATGTAAAAATATAATATATACATATATTTTCATTAAATAAGATCCTTCAAAGATTAAAATGATTTACTAGTCATGCAGATATAAAGTTACAAAGCCAAAATTTCAAGTTTAGGGTCTATTAGGTCATTGCTACCAATCCTCAAATTGCCCATCAATGATTAGGACAAAAGCAACTTTTTGTTATGTCAGATAGTACTTCTCTTTAAAAATCTTGCCTTGAAGTTCTTGGAATAGAAATATTCACTAATTACATGGCTTGGGCTTTCAGTTAACTATTTTTTCATAATGTGTACATATTTTAAAATATATCCATCAAGCCGAGCGTGGTGGCGCATGCCTGTAATCCCAGCACTTGGGAGGCTGAGGCAGGAGGATCAGTGCGAGTTCGAGACCAGCATGGGCTACAAAAATGAGCTCAAGGCCAGCCTGAGCTGCATAGCGAGACCTTGTCTCTAAAAGACAAAAAAAAAAAAAATATATATATATATATATATCCATTAAAGTAAAATGTTTATCATGATACCAAGAAAAAGGATTTTTTATAGTCTAAAACTCATATATATATATATATATATATATATATATATATATTATTCATTTTAATGAGAAAAAAGATAATATGGCAATGAAACTGTTTCATAACAGGTTAGTAGGACAGTTG
This sequence comes from Myocastor coypus, assembly GCA_004027025.1. NCBI lineage: Eukaryota > Metazoa > Chordata > Mammalia > Rodentia > Myocastoridae > Myocastor > Myocastor coypus. The sequence goes on along the minus strand of PVJA010003824.1, from coordinate 35,328 downwards.
CAATAATTAAGACATTGCATATTGTTGTCTTCATAGTAGTTATTCCGAGGAAAAATGCAGTCATGATATCATGTCTCAACAATATTAATACCAATCTTTCTTCTCATTGAACTAAGAGAAAGTAGCTGTATCTCTATGCTAACTATCTTGTATATACATATATATTTTTCCCTACAAATTGGTCCTTTATTTATATCCTCATTTTTTGTTTTGTTTCATCAGAGATGGGGGTTACACAGTAGTTAGAGAAGATGTATTTGGAGTTTTAAAAAGAGCTTTTCACACTTGAAGCCAATCTGAAGATTGTAGATACTTGAAATGAGCAAAATAATCCAATATAGTCCAATAGTCTGTAACAGTAGTGGATTATCAGCAGAATTGACAATTGTCAGAAGTTATTGTCTAGAGCCTTTTACAGCTCAGCATATTAACATGGCATTACTTTTTATACCTCCCAGTTATACTTTTCTGTGGGATGTTTAAGACCAAGTTAAAGCAAGACCTATATAATTGAAAATATAACTTCTGTATCTGACAAGGTCAGTCAAATCCCTTCAGGATTTACCATGAAACTATGTACAGCACCTTGTAGATAACAAGACACAAGGGAAAAACAATGTCATAGGATTGTCCTGCTACAGTGTTGTATATGATTTGATTTCTCAATTTCTATGTAGAAATGTGAAATTATTTTTTGTCATTCTACAAGAATTTAAATTTTAGAATATTCATGATTCTTGGAAAATAGCAGTTCCATGATATGTCTACGGCATTTGGTATTCAGACAGAGAGTGACATTAAGCTCAACTGTCTCTATTACAGGGTTATATCATCAAATTTCTCTTCTGGATGTTTAACAACTAAAGTTTGATGACGAAAAATTAGAGAAATAGATGGGCTACAAGAATAACCAGTATTTTACTCCAAGCCATTCTAGGTCAGTGAGGAGTCAGGACATAAGAGAACTTCTGCTATGGCATCCTGTAACTCAGTGATGTACCAACTTTTCTGATCAGGGAGGTTATGGAGCCACAGAGGAAAGTGATCAGTGATGTACAATGTGGCTATGAAGAGTTACCTAGAGAGAAAAAAAATTCTCTCAGGTTTTCACAGAGAGCAAATAAGTCAAGCAATGGCTAAAAAAGTTATTTTGGGTCTCACACTATATTAATACTTTAGTGCCATGTCATTCTATACCATATTATGTAATATGAAATTGGATTGGGTTGGGGACATAGCTTAATAGAATAAGCACCTGCCTGGCAAGTGAAATCTGTGTTCAATCCCTGGTACCAGAAAAAAAAATGAAGAAAAAAGGAAAAGAGAGATCGAGAGAGAGAGAGAGAGAGAGACAGAGACAGAGACAGAGACAGAGAGAGAGACAGAGAGAGAAGAGAAGAGAAGAGAAGAGAAGAGAAGAGAAGAGAAGAGAAAAGATTTGAAGGCCAGTGGGAAAGTATGTGGTAGTAGCCATACACTTTGCCTTTTCTATTGTGATGGATGATATAATTATTATGATGAATTTTACTTTTCATCAGGGTCTGAATCCACTATTTTACAAAACTGTGAGATGGTCCTCATTCATTTCAAAAAGTAGTCCCTACTCTCATCATTGCCAAAGCTTGGCTCAAACTCTGCCCAACCAGGACATCAACTCCAGAAAGTCAACAAACACTGATTTTCACTTCTGTTTTTATTTACTATGTCTCTTCTTTGTGTGGGCGTGTGTTTGTGTGTTGTATACACATGCAAGTATGTGTTTTGAGATGAGGGTATTAGTATCTCTTGTATCTATTTGTACACATTGTTTATGGGAAGCAACACAGCCTTATTGGAAGAATAGTAGGGTAAAAAGACAACAAAAACACTCAATGATTGTACAAAAATATTTGCTTCTGAAATGATCTCCACATTTTAAGACTGTCATATATAAGACTTTTATCTCTTCAATGTCTCATTTAATAAAAGACCTTGACTTCCGAGTTACATCACATTGATGATTTCTGATAACCAGGAAATAACTCAAGAAATAATTTTTAAAACTGATTTAAAGGGCCTGCCAAATAGCTCAGCGGATTAAATCACCTGCAAGGAGACGAAGGGGCTGTCCCCATTCTGCCATACAGACCCTGCCCGGGGAGAGGGAGCACTGAGAGAGCAACTAACAGTGGAAGTGGTGTGTAGGCCTGGTGTGTAGGCCTGTAACCCTAGCTCTTTGTAATCCACAAACAGGAGGATCACTGCTGGTCCAATCTAGTAGTGAAACTCTGAACACCCTGTAGACCGTACCCTAAAATACACACACACACACACACACACACACACACACACACACACACAAGAGTTAACTGCCTTGACTCGGATCCCTATAAACTAGCATACCTTTATATGTATCAAGTATACTGAATTTCATTGCTAATCTGTGTGTAGGGGATTATATGATTTGTCCTCACTCGATCTTCAACTCTACCTCCCAGGGCTAACCCCGTTGCAGGCACAGAGTACTCCTTAGCATTACCACACATATGAAAATCATTTATACTCCATGACCTTTGTATTGACTACTTTCTCTGTACTTTGATCCTATATTTCAGTGCTTTTGCATTCCTTCAGATATCATCTAAAATCTTTCATCTTTCAAAGAAAGCTTCCATTATTACGTTTCATAGTTTTTCTTTACTCTTTTCCACTTGCATTGGTTTTATTCTCTTCATAATTGACCAAATGAAATTATCAATTTATTTTTCACCTTTTCATGAAAATAAGGTAAACTTTATAAGAAGAAAGCATTTTTTAATTTTACTCATATGCCTCAGTGTCACCACTGCCCAGTGCTCCACATCCTTAGTATCAAGGTAGGACATATATCACAGTACCCATTTAGGAATAAAGAATTATAAAGGCAAGGTGATAACTTTACAGGTACTCTGTGATTTTCCAAACCTTGCACTACTTTTTTTTAGTTTTTCTGTCTCTTATCATGGCATCTTATTTTCACCTGTCATTTTCAACAGTATATTTGCCTTTCATGTGCTGAAAAAATATTTTTTCATAAATATAATTTTTCTTCCATATATCCTCTGATCAACAAATTGATTTGAAATTATGATATTTAAGCCATAATAGATTAAATATTTTTAATTATACATTATGAGTGGTTTGTCTGTTTAGGCCTAGACCTTATAGCATTTAACATAGCAGACATAAGATATAGTTTGTTCTAACATAACAGAACACTACATAGTTTTCATGGGCTGATTTCTGAAATAGTCAATTCTAGTTAAGCAAAACAGAAGAACCATTTGGGGATGAGGTGTTTGCAAATAATGTAAACATTATTTACACAGATGGCCACATCCATTTGAGTCTTGCTCTCATTCTAGAAAATAGCACATTATAGAGCAGATCTTTTCTCATCTTATAATCAAAGTGCCTGCTGAGGATAGGATGAAACCCTACACTGAACTGCAAGTGATGAAGACATGCCTGGAATATGTGTGAAGAAGCTAAGTAGTAAAAGTAATATGAGACAAAAGACCCAAGAATCCACACGTAATGGCCAGAATTCACTTGGAAGGTATACTAAGTGTCCCCTTTGCTTAATAATTAAATAAAAACATTTTGCAAGCTCTCTAGAATTTTCCAAAATAATTCATACAATCAATAATGATCAAGTCATTTCCTAAATGAATGATGAAGTATAACATTGATATGAAAAATATTCCTACCAAAACATGGAATATTTGGGGGGTTTTGAAAATGTTTAGTTTTTTTAATGCTAATATGAAACATTTATAAATATTATATAGTACACATGCTTTTAAATAGTATGAAATATCTTAAGAATAGTGAGCATGTTTTGTACTTCACAAATGACCTTTTACTGTAATTAAATATGATTTCTATGAAAGCTAAAACACTGAAAGGTACATTATAGATAAATTAAAATTAAAGTATTAAATATCATTTTATTTTGGTAAAGAATAATTAATTTCATAAACATTAGGCAGAGGTTGGCAACTTTGCAGCACTCTAATTATGTATAATAACAAAATCATTATTTAAACTATGTGGTAATACATTTGATCTACAGCTATCCTGGCAATTTAATATTATATGTAAAATGTAACATATATATATATATATGTATATATATATAATATTAATGTATATAATACATGTTAAACCATTGTGGTAACATCTAATCTACAGCTATCCTGGCAGTCAAACTTGTAAGCAGAATATATAATTTATATATCATATTAATATATATAATCTATATTAAACCACTGATGTCCAGCAGCTGGCCCTGCATAAAACAAAAAAAAAAAGGATGAAACCATAGGCTTATCTACTCCCAGTTAGGTGGCCTGAATGCAGAGCTTTTTGCTTTTGATTACCCTTGGCTGGAAAAGAGCCTGTCCAGTGATACATCCATATTGACCTGAGAGGGTGAAATGCAGGGCACTCTTTATTCAGGTGAAAAAATATGAAGCTTTGTGTGTTGCTCAGCAATGAAGAGACAAAGAGGACTCCAAACGATGTCCCGCATGTGTGACTTTCAGAACCCAACCACTGTGTTTCCAACATTAAGCGGTAAGCCACTAACAGTGAAGTTTTGAATGGCAGTAGGAATTTTACTAAAATTATTTATAATTTCAAATAGAAGATTTTTTTCTTTGTATTTTAGGGAAGGGTCTACAGGGTGTTCAGGGCCTCACTACGAGACCAAATTTGTAGTGATCCACCTGTTTACAGCCTCCCTAGAGATGGGATGACAGGTGCGTGCCACCACACCCAATCTCAATTGCCATCTCAGTGTGCCCCGGGGATGAGGCCAGCCTGGCAGGCCTGAGGATTGAGGCCTGGTCCCTGGATCTGCTTGTAGGCTATTCCACTGAGCTAGTTGGCCAGCCCTTCGAATAGAAGATATTAGTAATTTTTGTATATAAACAGCAAACATTGTTTTCTTCAAAGATTAAGTTTAGCTTTTTATGGCAACCATGAGAGCAGTGATCCATTAAATCAAATGTGAAAAATATATTTTTGTTGCAAGCTTTTGTACTCTGAATAACTACTATAAAGACAACAATATGCAATGCATTGATTATTGTAACTATTCTACTAACCTGTTTTGAAGCTGTCTCATTGCTATTTCTTTCTCATTGAAATTAATAACATATATATATGATATATATATCATATATATATACATATATATATATATATATAGAGAGAGAGAGAGAGAGAGAGTAAATAGGATCTAGAATGTACAATGGATACTGTGAAAGGAAAGAAGCTATTCAAGGAAAGGAAAACAGGGGGAAGAGAAAGAAGAGAAAAAGAAGGGAAAAAGAAATTCACATGTATGTACACAGGATAGCTTGGACAAGTGTATAGCTGATTTGTGCTGGTGTATTGAAAGGAGCACTTAATGCTAAAATTTTTGACTAGTTTGACACACATATGTCTAGTAATCTGTGCAACTATTGTAAAGACAACAATGTGCAATCTAGGAACCACTGTGGAATTCTTATCATTTTAAATAAAAATTCTGAATCATTTAAAAAAAAAAAAACTTTCTATCATTTGAATGACAGAAGCTAACATTACATATTTTCAGTAGCCTTCAGGTGACTAAAACTGGCTACCAACTTTTATTATGCTGACCTGATAGAGATATCATCTTCAAATCACCTAGAGCGTACCTGTGAAAAATTTGCTAGGTGGTGAGTATGATCTCAAGGAATTTACAACAGCAGTATTTATCTCAGTGTAAGTTCTTTCCTGAAGTATCATTGGATTTCTCTGCAATAACAAGTGAATAATTTTATCATTCCTGGGCTTCAATTTGCTTATAAAATGAGGATATTAAAATAGATCCTGTACAAACCTGTTTTTAGGCATCAAATTCTGAGATTCTATAATAAATCACTTTAAGAGTTCAAGAGTTATGGAGATCCTAGAAGATGATGCTGGGGCATGACGATGTGAAATGTGGGACTTCATTAAATACAAAGAGAGAGAAACTTATTTTAGGGAAATGAAATTGTATATTTTCAAAAGACCTGCTACAATTATGTAACATGTAGTGGGGACAACTTTGTTGAGTGAAGACTGGCACTGAGTGAGGAGCACTAGTAGAGAAAGCGGACTGGCAGGTTGGCTTGGATTGCAAAGTGACTTTGTTCAGCAGGAGGTTCAGGTTTTATTTAGATGTGTTTTCTAAGCACAAGTATAACGTCTATAAAGCACACATCATCAAGGTTTATAAGAATGAGCATTATGGAATGTTAAAGTGGTCAAAACTAATCCCAAAGCTACAGCAATCAAAGAATAATTGTGCAAACAGTTTCACTCAGGTAGTTTCATTTAGAAGTGTAAAACAATGGGAAAAAAGTATACCAAGTAAATGGTCTTTAAGTGAGTGCATTGTAGATTTGAAGCTGAGTGAATCAACCTAGCTTCTTTTTACTAGGCAGATGCTTCATATCACAGTGGAAATCTGGCTGGTGAAAGACCATTCTCCTGGTTAGTATCAAAAGATGGGATCAGTGTTACAAGACTACTGAGATCTCACTCCTTGGAAGTAGAAGTTGTGTCCATATTTTGTAAAATGTATCATAAAACTCACAGTTGTTCAATAGTAGTGAAAGACAAAAATATGGAGAACTGAAGGTAGTATTTCTGTGTCTAGCAGGCTGACAAGATGTTTCTTTTTTTTTTTCCTTCACATTAAACAGTGCAATGATAATGAACTAGTGAATTATTTGTCAAAAACTTTAAAGAAATGAGAGTAACATTTGTAGGACAAGTAAAGTTATTTTATAGCATGGCCTCAAAAAGAACTCAAAAGAAAAGCTCAGCAAGGCAGACACATAAGCGTAAGAACAGAGGGTTGTGAAATGTGCATTGACTGAAAGGGCAACAATCTTAAAACGGTCTCTTAGGGTTTGACTCTCACAGTCTTAAAATTAGGTTTTCTTCAAAGTTGCCAAGGTTTTATTTAATCTTCAAGATGCAGGCTATACTTGGTTGATTTCGTGCAAATTTGCAATTAGATGGTGAAAATGTTTTTTTGTAGGTTACTTCTGGGGGCCCTTTTCCAACTTAGTTCCCACAAGAAGATGAAAAATATTAAGAACTTGAATCACTCCATATGACTTGTGCCAGATACACTGTGTAGATCCCATGGCAGGCATATTTAATGAGAGAGTCAACTGCTGCTTCAGTTCTAATTTGGCTTTCCCAGTGTTCTGTATGCTTCTCTCAAATGAACTGGTCCGCGGGGAGCTTCAGAAAGTCAGGGTGTGTGAAGAGAAGGAACAGGAAAAAATTCAGCATCATGACAGTTTTCTGCAAGCTTCATATTTTACAAAGTTATGTCTATTGAATTCTGTGGCTCAAATTAACCAGAGCACATGCACCTTAATTAATCAAAACTTTCCACTTAATACCAAGCCACACACACATACACACATACTGCTGTTCAAGTATGGGGTAACATATTTCTGCATTGTCCTACATATGGACCAAATTAGCACCTGCATAGTTCAGTTATTAAATGAAAAACAGCTCTTTACTTGACCTATAGGGTTTTTGTATACAAGAACCTATCCAACGGCATTATGTCTTCCCTTATCAGATGTGTGTGGTATGACATAATGAATGTAACACTTCAATGCAGTTGGCAAAATTTCAATTCCCAAGTACAGGGTCATATTTCTCCTCTCATTGTTTTGAAAGCAGATATTATGCATTGGGTAGCTAAAGTTGAGGCCCTGGATTTTTTCCCTCAGAGACCTCTGTGAAACCTGTGAAACTAGTAACCCAAATTTAATAACAGCTTGAAAATTTATTCGGTGAGCAAGAGCTGCTTAGAATAAGTGATGAAAACTCCAGAGGAATGTTAGGTGAATGTGTGGAGCTAACCCAAGAGGCTCTTTTATCTGGAAAATTTTAAGGCTAAATGGCAGTGAATAAATATTAAATTCTAAATTTAGGATTAATTTTTGTGCTTGTTGCCTTCATTAACCAACACTGAGATTCAAGATTTCAATAATTTCCTAAAATATGTTAAATGTCTCAGTATACAATGTAAATGTTTGGTATAGCAGTAAAATGATGCTGCTTATGTGAACTGCTATTTTTAATCACTATGTTTTTAATTTGCCCTCCTTTAAAGTGGAACAAACACAACAAGATATAAAAAGCCTCAGCTTTAATGTAGAATATAAAGAAAGGTACTAATTTAATCTCCCAAGAAAGAAAGAAATGTAACTGCAATGAATGTTATTCAATTTTTTTAATGCAGCTTGAACTTTTAGTGATCCTTCTATTTTTCAGCCTCCCCAGCACTGGGATTACAGCATGGACCACCACACCCATTCTCAGGGGCCTACTCAGCATGTCCAGGATAGGACCAGCGCTCATGTTGTGTCCAGGATCAAACCTGGATCTCTGTGCTTGTTTAAGAATGTGCTTACTCCACTGTACTATCTCACTGGCCCTGTAATTTTATTGGGCAAAGAAACAAGGAAATATATGTATTTAGGTTACAGCTGAAAAGGTTGAGTTTACCTAATATAATAGCATCCTGAGTCTAAGAAATTTGACATACAAATGGTAGAGAAATTTTTAACAATGCATTTCAGTGTCAGCATCAGAAATAGAGACAAACATATGAAGAAGTCTGAAATTACCCCCAAGGAGAGACTAATGGTCATACATAACTAAGCACATTACTGATTAATCAGTATAGATCAGGAAGTATGTAATAACTTTGGCAAAGATTCACAAACCAACACCTGCAGTAAGTGAGGCTGGCATGAAGATGGATGAAAGACAATGAAATTTTCTGGGACTTCATCTTAGAGTGAAAAATTTTAAAATGATATCTTAACAGTTATAAAATTTTACTTTCTTATCAAACATTAAGATATTAGATTGACACTCTGTAACAGTTCTCATTGACAGTCAGGTATAATACAGAAAAAGAAATGGATGCTGCACTGCAGGCTTTATTTCCTTCTTCCAGCTCCAGGTTCTTGGCAGCCATGATTACAGTGCAGTTATAGCAAATTCCAAGAAGCACAGCACACACAACCAGTCCCACAAATGGCACAGAAATGGCATCAAGAAACCTCAGTCAGAAAGATACAAATCTCTAAAGGGAGTAGCTCCCAAGTTCTTTAAGAACATGCATTTTGCCAAGAAGCACAATAAGGGCTTCAAGACGATGCAAGCGAACAATGCCAAGGCCATAAGTGCATGTTCTGAGGCTATCAAGGTCCTTGTCAAGCCCAAAGAGGTCAAGCCCAAGACCAAGGAAAACCACAGGCTTACTCAACTTGCCGATATTACCCACCCAAAGCTTGGGAAGTCTAGCCAGGCCCCCACTGCTAAGGGTCACAGGCCTTGCTGGCCAAAGACCCAGGCTCCAGCCAAGACCCAGGCTACAGCTTCTCCTCCAGCCAAAGTTCCCAAAGGCACTCAGACCCCCATGAAGGACTTACAGTAAAAGTCTCTTATCTGCTAATGTAAAAACAGAAGAAGTGGTGTGCCCTTACAGTGCCATCTGTAGGGGGCTCGAGTCTGCCTGTGTCCTTTATGTAAATAAACCAGAGCCAGGATAAAAAAAAGAAGAAAAAAAAAATGGATCTGTTGAAACTCAGAAAAAAGTTTTACCACACAGAAAAAGGAATTTAGTAGAATGTACTTTATCATAAACAAGCTAAATAAATATTTATTTAAGCAACTCTTAGGAATAAAGCATAGTGTACAAAGACTTATTTAATAAACATCTCAGAAATTTTATCTCAAATCCAATTATAGTCAGAAATGCAAAACTATACAGAGTAAAGAATGTTACTAGTTGCCAAGTAGGTACTATTCCTGTTTTCAAAAACTAGCTTCATAAATAGATCTGAAAATCCTTAACCAGTTGAATAGTAAACACAGAGAACTTATTAATGGTGTTACTGGAAAGCATGAAGACCTGTAGCAATATGAGTTGAATACAAGTATTAATCTGTGTATATGTATGGAAGAGAATGTAGTACAAGATGTGAGACATCTTCTAGTTTGTCAAGCTATAGGTAATAGACTATGGAAGGCATGCTTCCTTCTTCACTGATATTCTGCATGCAGAGCCTTCCCTCCCCATCACCATGCCCACATATGTTCACAGAACAGGAACTTCATTCCCTAATATCTGTAAAACACAGTTGCTGTAGAAGAGAAAGAAAAATTTGACGAAATTTGTGGGCCACATTAAGTAAGGAACTGAGTCAGAGAAAATCCACAACGTATAAATCAACATCCCTAATTTAACGTTGAAGGATGCATTAATAAATCCCAGGGGAAATTTTCTGCCAAAGGACCGCAAGGCTCTGGGCTTAGCATTAGTCTGTTCAATAGGTGTATCGGCAATTGGGATACCAATACTGAGGTATTATCCAATGGCTCGCTTCAAAAGGTAGAAGACATCTAGTGTGGGATGACAGAAATGATAGTGGAGGAATCCAATGGGTGACAATTATAGGGCAAATGTGAAAAATTAAGATGGACATGCCTAGCACACTGCCTTTTGGTAAATATAAGATGAGAGATCTATTCCACTACAAATAGTGAATATGTGATGTTTGAAAGAGGGGCTTATTTTCTATGCATCCATTTCTTCATATATGTGAAGAACATAAAAGCAATGCTTTCACAAAGGATACATGGAATGAATACAGAATGCACAGGAAACAGCATTAGTACTTATTTTTAATGTGGTTATCAATGCATAATGGGTAGGATAATTGGAATCTACAAAGTACATCCTTGTGAGCCTATGGAAGATTGTCAAAATGAAACAATGACAGTACCACATAATAGTTTGCTTTCAGTTGTTAAAATTGTGCTACTATGAAGCATATATAATGTTAATGATATTTCAAAACCTTTGAAGAAAACATAGGAACAATTTTGAAATAAAAACACAGGCTTTAAAACGAGTGCTTAGCTTTGATCTGGATAATAACAGCTGAGATGTTATTGTTGGGCCTTAATTTTCTCATATGCATAAAGGAAAAGATTAAAACATGGATCATAAGGTTGTTGGGAATATTTCAGGATAAAATTGGAACCCATCTTAACACAAGCCTTGTTCACAGAAAGTGCTATAAATTATTATACTTATTAGCATGTGCTTATTATCTAAGTAAAATAATTCAAACAGAGAAACAACTAAAAATATCTTTGGAAATACTTTGTGTATCTTTAAGAAAAGTACCGGTTTGAAACTAAAAGAAATAGCAAGTAGGTGAAAATATGTTTTTATATACACTAGTATGATGTACTTAAGCTTTCATTATGTATAAACTATGCAATGAGAATGATTTCTTCCAATGCTTAAAGTTCATAGTAGTTTATTTGAAAATGATTAATGGACTCCATTGTATGATGATCTTTATATTATCTCATAATCCATATTATGATTAAGAACTTAGTTGGTACAAGATATTCTACTTGAGGTCTTCAATTTATAAAATTTTAAAAAGTATTTCTGAGAAACTCTAATGCTTTAACAATGTGAGAGATCCTTATACTTTAAAAGGGATAATATGGACTTCCCGTAATTCTCCTCAAATTTGGACAAGAATAAAACCAAGAATTTGAAAAGACTAAGCCTACTTAACAGGTATTATGTAACACCCCACACTATCCTTCACATATTGGGAGTAATGTAGAATATTAACAACTATAAAGAGTACCCATTTCAGTTGAATAGCTTATACAGGTTTTTAAAATACTCTGATTTAGATTAAAATATGGCATATCTGTTTCTGAATCTTTCACACCACACATTATGAAAGATTGTCCACCATGATTAAGTAGGATTTATTCCAGAGATGAAAGCATGATTCAGCATAAACAGATCAATAAAAATGATTTGCCAAGTTAGCACAACAAAGAACACAAATGAAATAATCACCTCAGTAGTGAGGTACAAAAGGTATTTGACAAAAATCCAGGTCCATTTTTGATGAAAATATTGAACAGATTAAGTTTTTTTAATTTTTCTGATTTTTGAGAAAGGGCCTCGCTATGTAGTTCAGGCTGGCCTTGCACTCACTATGAAGTCCATACCTGCCTCAGACCGGCAGCAATCCTGCTGCCTCAGCCTCTTTAATGCTAGGATTTCAGGTGTGCACCACCATGCCCAGCTCTGAATAGTTTAGTATAGGAGAAACATAACACATCAAAGGCCATTTGCTCTAAGTTAATAATTAATATTATACTAAATGGGAAAAATCTAGAAAGCTTTCTCTTTAAAATATGAAACTAGAAATAGTTTCACACATTCACATTCACAGCCTCTGTTCAACACAGTGGTAGACGTACTAGCCAAAGCAATCAGGCTAGAGAAAGAGACAAGGGACATTCAAGTCAGAAAAAAATTTAAACTATTACTATTTGAAGATAACATGATATATGAAAAATGCTATCAGAAAAAAAATACTATTAAAACAACATTTATCGGGGCTGGGAGATAGCTCAGGGGCACAAGTGCCTGCCCGGCAGGTGCAAGGTCCTGAGTTCAATCCCAGTTCCACCAAAAAAAAAAAAAAAAAAAAATTTATCAAAGTTGCAGTTGTAAAATTAATATAAAAAGTCATTAGTGCCAATTTAACAAAAAAAATGTGAATAATCACTACAGTACATCTATAGAACATTAAGGAAGAAATTGAAAAGCAAATGTCTATACTCTTTGAAGCAGTCAACAGATTTAATAGAGTTTATTAAAACAGCAGTGATAGTTTTTCAAGAGAACTAAAAAAATAATAATAATAATAACACTTACATCAAACCACAAAATCCTCTGCATAGGCAAAGTCATCTTGATAAAACATAATAAAGGAGGAGAAATTACAATACCCAACTTCCACCTAACCAAAGGATCATGGGACTGGCATAGGTATGGACACAAGGAACAATAAAATGCAACAAAGAAAAGAACAGAGATTACAAAAGTAAATTTAGGTATTACTAGTTCCTAACAACACATACAGGAGCAGTTAATGCTTTTTTTTTTTTTCATTTTTTTCTCTTTCTTATCTCTTAAATTCTTATATTTTTTCTTTTTCCAGTTTTTCACACATATATCTGATAATCTAAACAACTAAACTGAAAACAACACCATGCAATACAACAAATACTGCCAAATTCATATTTTGTTTAGCAAAACTCTGCATTGTTTGTAATTGTTTTATTATTATCAACATCTTATATTGTCCTTAAAAAGAAAAAAGAACAATATTTTACAATAGATATCAAAATATAAAATAACATATACAGGAGAAAAGACTTTTCAATAAATGTTTTGGGAAAATGGGATCCACATGCAAAAGGCTGAAATAGACCCATATTTCTCAGAAGTTACAAAAATCAACATAAAATAGATGAAACTTAAATGTAATAAGCATAGGGGACATTATTCAGGGAATAGGTGGTTAAGCATCATTTTTATATGGCTCCAAAAGTATAGAAAACAAAAACAAAACCTTGCAATCAAAAATGCATCAATTAATTTTCTTTTACACAGAAAGAAAACACTCATTAGAGGGAACACACTACCTGCTGAATCAGAGAAAATATTCACAAACTGTACATCTGGGAAGGGCAGGATATCCAGAGTACCTGAGGAACTCCAAAATTCAATCACATAAAAACAAACCACTTGCCAGGTGTGGTGGCACACGCCTGTAATCCCAGCACTTGGGAGGCTAAGACAGGAGGATTGGTGTTAGTTCAAGACCAGACTGGGCTACAAAAGTGAGCTCAAGGCCAGCCTGAACTGCATAGCAAGACCTTGTCTCAAAAAAGACAAAAAGAAAAGAAAAAAAAAAAAAAAAAAAAAAAAAAAAAAAAAAAAAAAAAAAAAAAAAGAAAAAAAAAAAAAAAAAACAAAAAAAAAAAAAAA
>PVJA010003824.1:10437-21259 GCA_004027025.1 Myocastor coypus | reverse complement strand
AAAAAGAGAAGAACAAATCACCAGTGAAAATTCAGAAGAGGAAAAACTGACACCCTCTTGATTAGAGTGCACGTAGAAGAGCAGTTCCAGAAAATAGCTTGGATGTTGCTCAAAAATTAAAATGAGAACAATCCTCTAGGTTCAAGCAATCACACTACTGGCTATACATCCATTATATACCCAGGAAATGAAGAAAATGATGATGAGACAGTTTTCCTTAAAAAAATTTACAGATTACATAATACATACATGTATTGAAATATTTTAACTCATTAACCTTTACATTTTTGTTTTTATGTATCCATTGAAATAAGTTTATTTAAATATTTAAAAATTTTGAATTCCAGCCGGGCGTGGTAGCTCACGCCTGTAATCCTAGCACTCAGGAGGCTGAGGCAGGAGGATTGGTGTGAGTTCGAGACCAGCCTGGGATACAAAAGTGAGCTCAAGGCCAGCCTCAACCACATAGCGAGACCCTGTCTCAAAAAGACAAAAATAAATAAATAAATAAATAAATAAAATTTTTGAATTCCATTATGAAATAATTATACCAACTTTTAGAACTTTCTTTACCTTCCTTCCTTGCCTGCCAACAATGTCCTAGCCCGCTCTTACCGGCAAAATTTCCAAAGTGTAATAGTAAAGAAAAAGAATTTTCTAATTCTACCAACAAAACTGACAACTTTAAAATGTAAAATAAAGCCTTCAGGAATCAACCTGCTTGAAACCGATGAAGAACTCAGCATCATTAATCCTGTGGTGATTCTCCCACTGCTTCTCAGCCTTTTGGCTAAGACCAAGTGTGTATGGTTATCCCCTTTTCCTTTTATCTTTCCCCTTTTACCAACATGAAGAAACATATGCGGAAAACAAGTTGTAAAGAAAAAAATAGCTCAAGACTCTTCTTTTCAAATACAAAGTTAGAATTTAGTTTTTTAACGTATTTAGTACAAAGTCTACAGTGTCTCGCTACACAGATAAGACTCACAGTGATCCTCCTATCTGCAGTGCCAGGATTATAGGCATGCGCCACCATGCCCAGTCTCAAACACTATCTCACCATGCCCTTGGGGTTGGGGACAGCAAGGCAAGCCAAGGATGGAACCCCCGGCCTCTGAGTCTTCCTAGGCAGGTGCTTTAATCTGCTGAGCCATCTGACCTACCCCCAAGGTTAGAACTTTTTTTTTTTTTTTGGTGGAAGTAAATT
Source organism: Myocastor coypus (assembly GCA_004027025.1). Lineage (NCBI taxonomy): Eukaryota > Metazoa > Chordata > Mammalia > Rodentia > Myocastoridae > Myocastor > Myocastor coypus. The sequence continues at coordinate 20,052 of PVJA010003824.1, read as the reverse complement.
TTTTTCTCTTTTTTTATCACATTTAATAAGAAGTAACAGTGTGACAGTTTCAAAACACATTAGTGTTACATTTCCAGTATTTGATGCAATGCATATTGTTGTCCTCCTACTAGTTATATAGAGCACAGAGTGTAGACATGATAATTTTTCTAATAATTATTGGTACAAAATTTTCATCTCACTGAACTAAGAGAAAGTAGCAGTATACACAATCCAATGCTCCATAATTGCAGTGGGTTATTGGCAAAACTGGCAATGATGGAAGGCAAACTGATCAAGCAATGGCCATGACTCATCCAGATGGCTGATACTGACAACAGGTCTACAAAGCATTGTACATGGTTTCTAAGTAAATCCTGAGGGCATCTGATTGGCCTTGAGAGATACCAAAGTTTCATGTTTTGTTATACAGGTCTTGCTTTAACTTGCCCTTAATCACCCAGCAGAAAAGTTTAACCACAAGACATAAAATGTAAAGCAAGATTAGTATGCTGAGGTGTAAAAGGCTTAAACCCAAGGTTAGAATTTAATCCTTGCACATCAGAGTAAAGATTTGTTTTATAGCACAATAAACTTTTAAAATCTGAAAGTACATTTGAATTACCATTGAGATGATTAAAAGAAAAAGAAGGCAGATCTCACAAAACAAAGCTGCAGGCATTTAAAGAAAAAAAATATTTTTTTCTGTATTCTGCCCATTTGGTAAGCCAGTTTTCCCCTTTCTGTGTATCCTGATGCCCATGTTTTCCACTGGATCCTAATGCAGTGACTTTAGAGGCCTGCTACTAAATGTCAAGGCATTTCTGTGGCATTCTGTTCTTCAGGTCCTCATATTTTTAAGGGCTGCCTTAGTCTTATGCTACATGGACTCAGGCATGAAAAGTGTTCCTTCTTCAGTTTTTATACCTCCAAAGGTTTCTAACACAAAAAGTTAGATTTAGGGGACTCTGTTGCATATTTGATGGCCATTGCTCAGCACTGTATTATGCACTCTACACATTGGCCATCTGGTAAAGTGCTTCTGGATAATCCTGCAGCACATTACATTCTCCTTTGAATTTCACCCTGCTTTCTTTGCTTCTCTGTTTCCTTCTTTACTTCAAAACTATTTCTATCTGTCTCTTTTTCTCTGAATATCTATAACCCTGGGCAACTAAGGAAATGTGTGCCCTTAATTCTGACCCTGATGCCTAAGTTCAAAACTTCCCTGACTGCTCAAGTTTCCAGTGTTCCACACAAAACATTCCTCTCTTTCAGGTTTTCCATATCCTCTCCTGCACTGGCCTCACAATTTTTCTCCTACTAAATCACTCTCAGTGATTTTCCTTGTTTACCTGACTTATTCCTTCTCCCCCACACACCTGGGTTTAACTTGTCTTTCATCCTTCTTCAGAATTGTACCTCATCAATCTCCTGATGGATGGGATGCTAACAAGCACATTTGTGTGCAGAATCCCTACGTGAGATTTCCTTAGAAGGCAGCAGGGATTCACACCCATTCAGTGGAGAAGAAGGTTAAATTCCTAAGCAGGACTTTGGTAGGGGTAGGCAGGGGAAGGGGTTTCAGCAGTATCACATGGAAAGGCCAGAAGCTGTATTACAGTTGGGGCATGTTATAGAGATACAGTACTCTATTTCAACACCCTCAGTTTAAGGATGAAGAAAAGGAAGAAGTGAGGTTACAGCTCAAAAGTACAGGGCCTGCCTGGCATGTATGATGTCCTAGGTTTAATTTTCATAGCACCCCCGGCCCCCATCCCCAGAAAAGAGGGAATTGAGACTCAGAATGATTAAATAAATTTCTAATGGTTAGAGAGGATAGGCTAGAATAAAAATCTCTTAACTTCAATTCCCTAATGTTATTTTATATCCAAATAATATTTGTTAAAATGTACTGTATTTCTGTTTTAAAAGTTTTAAAGTACTAATTGCTTTTTTGCTTAAATCCCTTGTGGGGCTCAACAAGAAGATAATAAAACTGTGATAACTAAAATTCCTATGAAATCTCAAAGGATTCTATTCAAAATAGTGTCAAAAAAGAGAAAAAGTAGAATTCTCACCTTTCCAGATTTCAAAATGTACTGCAGAATTACAATAATGAAAACGTTATAGTACTTGAATAAAGATGGAGATCTAGATCAATGACATCCCAGATACAAACTGCCAATCATGTAGTCAAATGATTTTTTACAAGGATATGAACACTATTTTATATGGCCAAAAAGTCTTTTTAACAAATAATGTTGGGAAAATTGGATATCTACTGGCAAAAATGAACTTAGGGTCTTACCTTATGCCACATAAAAGAACTAAGTGTAAAACCTAAATACTCAGAAGAAAATTCAGGAAAAAAGAATTAAGACTTAAGGTTTTGGCAGTGATCTCTGATACATGATATCAAAAGCATAAGCAAAAAAATAAATAAATTGAGTTTCATAAAAATTTGAAATCTTTCTGCAGCAAAGTGTACCAAGAGAGCTTTTTTTAAAACCAAGATGGGACCAAAGGCAAAGAAGGAGATCCCTTATACCTCCCAAAGCTGAAGCCAAAGCAAAAGCTTTGAAGGCCAAGAAGACCATGTGCAAAGGCATCCACAGCCACAAAAAGAGGATATGAACACCACCCACCTTCCACTGTCCCAAGACACTGTGGCACAGGAAGCAGCCCAAGTATCCTCTGAAGAGTGCTCCCAGGAGAAACAAGTTTGAGCACTATGCCATCATCAAATTCCCCCTGGCCACAAAGTCAGCCATGAAAAAGATCAAGGACAACAACACACTTGTGTTCATTATGGATGTCAAAGCCAATAAGCACCAAATCAAACAAGCTGTATGACACTGATGTTGCCAAGGTCAATACCCTAATCAGACCTGATGGAGAGAAGGTTCTGCTTGACTGGCTCCTGATTGTAATGCATTAGATGTTGCCAACAAATTGGGATCATCTAAACTGAGTCCAGCTGGCTATTTCTAAATACATACTTTTTCCCCAAAAAAGGAAAGTGTATCAACAGAGTCAATGGAATGAAAACATATTTGTAAATCACATCTCTGATACAGGATATTTTCTGCTGTAATAGAATTTGAACATAGGACCTGTACAATGTATGATATCCCCCACTCATTTTCTTTTCTTCTTTGACACAGTATCTGCCTACACTGGTAATTTGATTAGGCTTAGCTTGAACTTGTGATTCTCCTACCTGAGCTTCCCAGAACCATGGGATTACAGACATGCATCCTCATACTTGGCTGTGATAAAGGATTAATATCTACACTATAAAACCAATAAGTTTCAGCAACTCTCAGCAACATCAAAAACAAACAGCTCAGTTAAAATATGGACAAGGACTGGAGTGGATATTTCCACAAAGTAGAAATAGAAAGGATTAGTAAGGGCATGGAAAGATATTGAACATTACGAATCATTAAAAAAATATAAATCAAAATTATAATTTCAGACCACTTCAAAATGCAAGCGGCCAGCCTATCTGAAGTCTCCACCCTCTCTCCCATTTACGTTCCACTTCAACAACTCGCCAGAACTAGAGTGGCAGCCGGCTTGCACATCTCAAAAACAAAACAAAACAAAACGTTAGTTACTTCCTCGTTAGTTACTTCCTCGATTTCACTTCATGAATAAGTAGAAATACCAGGTCAGTACATCCCAGGAGAAAAATGCACTAGTTCTTTCTACAAGGGAGCCTTAACTATGTCAAATAAAGTTGAAGGAATTTAGAAAACTTGCCTCAAACCTGACTTTCACTTTTTTATTATAAAAGTGTCATTTGGGAAATCAAAATACTGCTACTTCCTTCTTCATTTTTTTCATTTTTCATGGAATTATCTGTGTCAATCAGGCAGGCAGGTGGATGTCTCATATACACAGACAGGCTGAAAAATAAGTGTGTGTTATTATTTTCAATACATTTTTTCCTGTGCAGAATAATCAAATGTGATTATGTCACCAGCTATGAAGGAGATGATGTCACCAGAGAAATAAAAAACAAATACATACATACATATTTACGTACATACATACATACATATATACATACATAAATACATACCTAAATGTTCTGAGATTTGGGATCAAAGTACTGATTTAGGGATCATTCAAAAGGAAATGAAGATTTGGTCCAGAGGTTGACTTCTACTATCAACAACTGTAGGTAATAAAGGGGAGTGAAGAGGCACTAAAACAGACCTTGGAAGAACATTTCTATTGGAGATTTAATAGCAAAATAAAAGATAACAAGATTAATTTCAGAGTAGTCCAGATGTTAAAGAAATGCCCCTAAAATACAATGTCTGAGAAACTATCAAAGCCAAATGTGAAAAATCAAGGTTTTCTGCTGGTTCCAGACAAGATCAGTAAACCTATTTTTCTGTATTTCTCCACCTTCTAACAGAAATTCCTAGATGTATCAAAACAATAAGCAGTTACACAATTTTGACACAGATATTTGGAAATTCAAGGAAATACAAAATTGTAGCCTGTCAAGAATATGGTTTTTGGTCCAGTCTCTTATTTTCAAGTACTACTCTTGAGAGAATGACAGTAACTGAGTTTACACCAGGAGCAGTACATATCAAAAAGACAAGAGTGACATGTATTCCAAACATAATTTTAGCGTTACATTGTGCTATAATCAATATGTTGAACCTTTTGAAGGTTCTTGAGACCAATATCTGATTCATCCCGTGTACATAAGTGTATGGTTTTGCTATTGATGTTTTCTGCTTTGTCTGCTTCCAGTCACTTCGTTGTTTAATCCATAACATATTCAGCTGTGTTATGCCCTTAAGTTCTGTTAGAGCCCTTGTGGAGGTGGTGAGGCGCGCCTCGTCTCGGAGCGACTCGGCAACCGGCGTGTGCTGCGAGGCTGCGGCGAAGCTTCCCAAGAAGACGCGAGAGCTTGGCAGCTTGGATCGAAGCCCAGCGAGCAGCGACGTCGAGCCCGGAGTCATGAGCGACAGCGGCGAGCAGAACTATGGCGAGCGGGAATCCCGTTCTGCTTCCAGAAGTGGAAGTGCTCACGGATAGGGGAAATCTGCAAGGCATACACGCCTGCAAGGTCTCGCTCCAAGGAAGATTCCAGGCATTCCAGATCAAAGTCCAGGTCCAGATCTGAATCTAGGTCTAGATCCAGGAGGAGTTCTCGAAGGCATTATACAAGATCACGGTCTCGTTCTCGTTCTCATAGACGTTCCCGTAGCAGGTCTTTTACAGTCGAGATTATCGCAGACGCCACTGCCACAGCCATTCTCCCATGTCTACTCGAAGGCGTCATGTTGGGAATCGGGCGAATCCTGACCCAAACTGTTGTCTTGGAGTGTTTGGGTTGAGCTTGTACACCACAGAAAGAGATTAAAGAGAAGTATTCTCAAAATATGGCCCAATTGCTGATGTGTCTATTGTGTATGACCAGCAGTCTAGGTGTTCGAGAGGATTTGCCTTTGTGTATTTTGAAAATGTAGATGATGCCAAGGAAGCTAAAGAACGTGCCAATAGAATGGAACTTGATGGTCGTAGAATCAGAGTGGATTTCTCTATAACAAAAAGAGCACATACCCCAACATCAGGAATTTACATGGGAAGACCTACCTATGGCAGTTCTCGCCGTCGGGATTACTATGGCAGAGTATGACTGTGGCTATGATGATCGGGACTACTGTAGCAGATCATACAGAGGAGGTGGTAGTGGTGGAGGTGGATGGAGAGCTGCTCAAGACAGAGATCAGATTTACAGAAGGCGGTCACCTTCTCCTTATTATAGTCGTACAGGATATAGAACACGCTCCAGATCTCGATCCTACTCACCTCATCACTATTAAAGCATGAAGATGAAGACTTTCTGAAACCTGCCATAGAGCTGGGATGTTGTTTGTGGACAATATTTTTATTGTCTGTTTAAAAAGTGAACAGTGCCTAGTGAAGGTAGGTGACTTTTACACCTTTTATAATGACTACTTTTGGTGGAGTTGAAATGCTGTTTTCATTCTGCATTTGTGTAGTTCGGTGCTTTGTTCAAAGTTAAGCATTTTCAGAGAAGTATGTTTTGCATGTATTTTTTTACAGTCTTAAATTCTGACTGCTGAGAAGTTTCTATTGTACAAAAACTTCATTTAAAAGGTTTTTCTACTGAATCCAGGGTAATCTGAAGATTGAAGCCTGTGTGTAAAATGCTACCAAATGGCAAAAAGCAACAATAAAGTTTGATTTTTATTTTTCTTTCTAACATTGATGCTTAGCAGAACTATACAGATTTGTTATCAGTAAATTCAAAGGTAAAAATACACGTTTTTCTTCAGTCCATGAAACATACCATATTAAATATACCTACAACCAAGTGTTAAAAATATGCTCTGTAACTGTACTACTAGTATTAAAACTAAGTTTCTCAATACAGCAAATGCTTAATGCTTATATAAATGTGGGTTTGTCAGCCTTTATGTAATCTGTATTTTTTAACAAGGAATAAGAAGAGTTACACATTGTATATGCCTTAAGGCTGTTTTTTAAAGCTGTTAAAAGGGAATAATGTATTTCAACTTATTATCAGCAAATGACAATACATTCCACCACAAATGTACTCTTGTTCTTCTAGCTTTTAGACCATTGAAAAAAACTGGGTGCTTCAAAGTACAGGATAAGAGAAGGGAACACTACATCTTTGTTATGGATGAACCAAAGACTGCCTGTTCATTTTTTAAATATTATTTTCAGGTCCTTTGTTTACCAAAGGGGGCCCAATTTCACTCAAATGTTTTGAGAACTGTGATAAATAAATGAAAACAAGAAAAATTGCTGGTACAATTCAGTTCACAGACAAAAAAAAAAAAAAAAAAAAAAAAAAAAAAAAAAAAAAAAAAAAAAAAAAAAAAAAAAAAAAAAAAAAAAAAAAAAAAAAAAAAAAACAATAAATACCAACTGTGCTATCCTTAGGTAGAGGACACATTTACAAAGGAAGAAGAAGTAACCATAAGTTTAAATGGCAGGTTTTCATGACTGAAGAGCAAGGGTTTAGGCAGGCAATGTAGAGAGGAGAGCAGGCAGGCTTAGCACCAGGAGAAATTGTTGGCGGTACCCTTGCAGACTCTGCCCGCTGGTGTGCAGCTGCCCATTTCCTCCAGCAGGAAACTCAGGATGATGCAATAACAGCAGAGGATCAATCCGCTTTTCTGGAAAGCGTTTTGGATTCGTTGCTTTTACCTGCACCCTTCAGCTCATGCTGCTCTGTGCGGGCCTCAGATCAGAAGCAAAATGGCTTTGCACACCTATACTTTCTTCCCAGTGTATCTTTACTTAAGCTGAAAAGAGCATAACACTTTCCTCCACAGTTCCATCGCTGGTGCGTGTTTCGCTGCAGGCTGCGATGCACCTGGAGCTTCTGGAGGCAGAAACGAAGAAACTGCTCCTCATAGGTGGCTTAATGAATGATGAAAGTCAAAATACACATGCTAAGATACAGTAAGATAAAGCAAGACAGTCAGCTGAAGGCTGTGGCAAGTGTCACTGGTTTCTTCAATATGGAGAAGAGTAAACATATTTATAAAGAAGAGACTTAAAATATAAAGATAGAAAACTGTTAAAATACAAAATAACTGAAAAAAAGCTAAGGAAAAGTTATAAAGTTTGAGCACTACCTAATAATGGGGTAATGTAGAAAGGACCACGTTAATTCATGTGACTTTAATGAGGACAAACGACCTTCTTCAACACCCCAAAATAGGATTAATCATTTCAAAGGTGCAACCACCAGAGGCTAAAAGAGAAATTTTAAAGAATTTTAAAAAGAGAAATGATCTTTATCTTTCATCAGGGTTTCTTAGGAATTTTCAAAGTATATAGGCAATAACTGAAATATATCTCAAAGGACCCATACCAGTAATGTAATGTTATGTCTCATTATTAAAATGTAACAGTAATTTGTTCTATATCAATCTTTCAAAATCTTAAAATGTTTGATCCAAATATTGATGTTTTAGGGCTGGGGAGATAGTTTAGTAAAATAAGCACCTGCCTGGCAAGCATAGGGTCCTGAGTTCAATCCCCAGTACTATAATATAAATAAACTAATATATATATATACATCCATGAAAAGAAATTATATCTTATTTCTTTTGTTCCTAGCTGAGCACTGGTCTTTGAATATTCAAAATGATCCTGAGCAATTTGGCGCAGTTGCTCATTCCCAGCGGATGAGAGGAAGTCATTAGGGCAGCGTCCAGCTACCCGACTTCCACCTTCAGGCAGGAGAAGCATGGAAAGCTCTTCAGGCAGACAGGAACTGCGTCCCAGTGCGAGGACAGATGCCGAAGGGTAGGCTGCTTGTCGTGTATGTGAATGGTTTAGAAAATGAAGCTGGCAGCTCTCCAGTTTTCCTCTTGGGGACCATGTCTGCTGTGCCAGTAGCTCACAGTCATAGAATTACAATTTTAACTCCACTCTGAGAACATTTGTACCTGGTCTTCTGAAAAGCTGTGATGTCTTAGAGCTTAGGAGCCTACTTACTGCTTCAACCATTTTAAGGAAAAAAAAAAAAAAAAAAAAAAAAAAAAAGAAAAGAAACTTATCTGAAACCATAATTAAAAGGAAAACAATATCTCTATGCCCTTGAAAGATAAGGAATTGTTTTTGTATTTTCCCTTTAGGAATAAAGTATTTGTGAAGGCAATACAGCTGCCCACTTATCCCAATTCTGGCCACTTCATGTTCTTCTAGTTTTTATACGTTCGAGGTTAATACATAGGAAGTGTATATCCTTTGAGATTCTAGAATATTTGTTTTGATAATCAATATTTCAGTGACATTGATTCAGGGGCATATGGTAGATAGGTGATCCTAGTCTTTTTCCTTTACTTCAAAATTCTTTACCTTTTATCCTGTATAAAGACAGATAACCTGATGAGAGACAACTTAACAAAAAGATTATTGAAAATGATACATAACCAATAAATTAGCCATAGTTGAATGGAAAACACCTATTATAGAAAAATCAGTTTCACTGATACCTTGATTATTTTCTTTTTTTTTGTTTTGTTTTTTTTTTTTTGTCTTTTTGAGACAGGGTCTCACTATGCAGTTCAGGCTGGCCTTGAGCTCACTTTTGTAGCCCAGGCTGGTCTCGAACTCGCACCGATCCTCCTGCCTCAGCCTCCAGAGTGCTGGGATTACAGACGTGCGCCACCACGCCCGGCTAAAAGGCTATTAATTAATTATTTATCACCCTAACATTCACTTTTGATGTCCCTTAGAAATACATTCTCTTTTGAGGGGTCCGACAAAAAGGACTAGGTAGGTGAAATCCTAGAATGCATGTTATTTAAATGCAGGGAAATATCTATGTTTCTTTGGAAACAATTATTTAGAATAGAAAACAAAGAATTGCCTGAAGTTAAAAACCAGTGCAGGGGAGGTGGGTCATGCCCACACACTGCACTCTATAGAATGATTGTGAGGACAATATGCAATATGTCAACTTTCAAAGAAAAAAAGGGGGAAAAGAAAAAAAAAAAAAAAGTAATGTGGATTTAGAAAGGTTAATGTTTAGTTGTTTGATCAATCTTATATACCTATATGTATTAATCTAAACTGATCCGATGATGAAAA
>PVJA010003824.1:0-10337 GCA_004027025.1 Myocastor coypus | reverse complement strand
CCATAAGCACTTTAGTGAGTGTCGAGTTTAAGAAGACCTGAGAAAACACGCCAGACACTAAAGCCTAGAAGATTTATAGAAATCTCACAAGCAATCTACACAGAACAATAAATACCACCTGAATAACTGTCCTGTAAAATTCCTACAGCTTTCTTTACCCTAAATTCACAGTAAAGAACTGAACAGAGGTTTTACAAGAGATATCTCAGCCCCTAGCCCTCCTGTGCCACAAAGCTTTCTAATCATGTCAACCATAGTTTAAGGAAAATGTAGGACTCAGAAAAATAAGTGCAAGGAGTATCTAAAGCAAAAGCTATCAAGTGCACAAGTCCCTGCTTACTACATTCATATAAAAATAAAATTTTCCTTAATTATCATGAAATTTATACCCATAGATGCATAAACACAGTCCAGATTTGTTAACAGATATGACAGACTCAGTATACATATTTTATTAAATTTATTAAAATCTCATAAAATGCCCAGCAAGAAAAAAATTACACTGTTGTTTAATAATAAAAATAATGTCCTAGACTATGAAAGTTTGTTTAATATTAGAGTTTAACATTTAAGTACTATATTTCAGATAATTTTAGTGAATGTTTGTATAATGTATTATATATTTGGAAGTTAATTTGAAGTAAAAATGAAGTACTTCTTGATATCATCACAAATACTCACTTTTGTATTCCGTAAAGCATTATATAACTGAGTCACTTTCACACTAGCATGCATAGACACACACTACTTTTTCATACACTCCACTAGTTCCTCCCTCCCACCTCCTGGGTACATTCTTTGGAGACTCCTGATGAAGACAATAAAGAGACATGGTGATTTTGGAACAGGAGGTTGGCATCAGCAGATGACAGAATAAAGAACAAATTTTAGTATCACAAACCAGCCATTAGTTAATGTTCCTGCATACATATTCTAAGGGGATCATCATGAGCACCTAAATTATAGCAGAAAGATTAGAAGCAAGAAAGAGATGGCCAAAGTGGCATCATCACACGGAACAGACAGGTGCAGGGCTGCCTCCACGATGCCTCCTGAAGTTGTTCAACTTGGCTTCAGACAGGAGCATGAGACTTGAACTTAGAATGTTGCCCCAAATCCTCATGTGCTGGGAGGCAAGGCTTTTGGAAGATGGCTGGGTCGTGGGCGCACCGACACATCCTATCTGTGAACAGCACATCCAGAGCTAAATGTGCTGTTCACAGATATGCCTGGTTGGAGGAGGCGGGTCTCTGGGATGGGGCCTAGAAGAGCATGGCTTCCTCCTAGCTTGTCTCTTCTCTATCGCTGCTTCCTGGTCACCATACATGAGCAGTTTCTCTCACCAGGGACTGTAACCCTGAGCCAAAATAATCTTCTCCTGCTTTAAACTATGGGACTCAGCGCTGAATCTTACTGATGAGAAGGTGACTGAGACAGGGAAGTGTGAAGAATACACGTACAGCTTGTATATGTGCTGGCAGTACAGTGCACATACAGAGAAACATGAAAGGGTGGGGCTGCAGAAAGGGACAGGGGATGGAAATTAAACAGTGTCTCATATTTTAAAATGGACAGCAAGGGCCCCGGCAGGATGGCTCAGTGGTCTAAAGTGCCTGCTTAGGAAAGCTTGGGCGGCTGCAGGGACCACGGTTCAATCCCCAGCACCACATGCTGCACCAGCCCTGCCCTGAGGGCAGGCTGAGCCGGCCATGAAAATAAATAAACAAGCAAATGTTCTGAAACAAGAAAAAATAAAATAAAATAATTCAAAATAAAAAATAAATAAAATGGACAGCAAGGCCAGGAGGCAATGTCTCTATCGGCAGTTGATGTGTGACAGAGGACAGAGAAGTGGCTGTGACTTTTCTCTTAGCAAGTCTCACAGGTTAGCTTATTGGACTCACGATTCTCCAGTTGGAGAACCTGCATGACAGAGTGCATGTCAGTCAATCCTGCACTGAAGCTGAGGTGAGTGAGACCTGGAAGCTTGAGCTCATCTGCATCCTCTGAAGGGAGAACTGAGCTACAGCATTCCTGCAGAAGACAAGCTGGATAGCAGAATGACTCTCAAAAAGGACAGGGCAACAGAAGAAGCACAGAGAAACAGGAGGGGCAAAAGGCACACTGGGTATGGAAACAGAACCTGGGAAGGGGAATCAGGACTTGTACAAAGTGCCTGGATCATAGGCTACATTTGGCACATGCTAAGCACTACTGTATGCATTTCTGTGTGCTTTAATTAATTATTAAAGTATAGTAATATCTTATTCAAGCGAAGTTTTTGCACAATGCATACCCAAAGTACAAGGAATGATATTGTTTAAATCCCTGTAACATCACCATCACTTAAACAGTCCCAGTACTGCAGTTGCCCGAGTTTAGCCTCTGTGATTAGGTCCACTTCCTTCTGTCCCAGAGGGAACCTTGACCTGAAATTTATGTTCTTCATTTCTTACTTTTCTCTATAGTCTTGCCAAATACAGAAATATATATTTTAATAAAATATTGTTAATAAACCTTTAAACTTGGTGAAATTTTACCTCATGCAGAGAATCTACTTGATGAAATTTTCCTGGCACCACTGAAGCTCGACATCCATTAACAACAGTATTTCATCCTCTAAAATGCACAGTGTCACTTCTAATGTGAAGTACTTATTGGCACTCACGCAGTCAGCTTCACATTCTCATCAGATAAAAATTTTGTTGTGACAATTACAGTCTAATTCGTCTTGAATGCTTTGAGAGATTTATTCATAGTAATGATTTTTATCTTCCAGCAGAAATGGACCTTTCATCTTTTGCAAATTTTCTCTTATGTAATTTCAAAACCACCCAAACACCCTGATTTTGAGTAAAGCTTATTTTTTTTTTTCTCACTGTAAAATCAATATTTCTTTTTCAGGGAAAACTCATTTGCCTGAAAATATTTTCAAGACCTCAACCTTGCAATTTAAATCTATCTACAAATCTATAACCATATGGACTATTTATATGGGCTCATCAGCTTTGTCTTAAGTGTGATTGGGTTGTGTATAAAGCATTCTTTCTTTTCTTTCTTTTTCTTTCTTTCTTTCTTTCTTTCTTTCTTTCTTTCTTTCTTTCTTTCTTTCTTTCTTTCTTTCTTTCTTTCTTTCTTTCTGTGGTAGGTTCAATCCACCCTGGGGGTGGGACTGAGATGGCATATGGTACTGGGGATCCAAACGTAGTCCCTGCCCTTACCTAAGTTTGCCTAAGCAGGCGCTGAACTATTCTCCAGCCCAGAAAATTCAAGATTAATCTATGAGGAAAACTCGCTTGTGGCCTTGTATCACCCCCTGACAACACACATAAACACATATACACCAACGCATGGTCACAAATAGCAGGCTGCAGAGCCTGGAGGAGGAGTAACATAATTAGATTTAAACTATCAAACGCCACACCAGCCCCACCCCCAGAGTAAGCAGAGTTGGCCACAATAAATAAATATCAAATTACAAATATCCTCACTGGAAAATTTCATAAGCACGTTATTAATGCAAATGAAAATATGAATGAATATTTGCATGTTAAGGATAAATAGTATATACATTCACAAAGTGTATTAATATGCAATCTACCAAAAATGGAAAAAATATTATCTCAAGTACATGATTGTTTTTTACTACAAAACTACAAAGAATAAAAGCAAACACAAAACAAAGATAGTTCATATAATGAAAGACTTGACAGAAAGCATTCTACGGATTGGGTATTTATCTCACACTATAAATCACAACCTTATAGTGTTTACTGCCAATATCTCTGTGCTTCACCCTTCAGGGATGGGCCTAAGCTTTTAGGTCTTAGGTGGTAGACAGCTTGATTTTTTTCAGAAACAATATAAACTATATTGGGCTGGGGAGATAGCTCAGTAGAATAAGCGCTTGCCTGGCAAGTGCCAGGCCCTGAATTCAATATCCAGTACCGAAAAAAAAAAAAAAGCACAGTTACATGGCTAATAAAAACATCTCAATAAGCCTTTAAGACCACATGTATTTTTTAAAAAGTGATTTAGATATTAAAAAATGCCAAAAAGATATTCTTAAAATACACAACTAAAGAAAATCGATGTGACATTTTGGGAAAAGGCTACAAAATACTGCTCACATAGTTTTGTTTGTGTGTGTGTGTGTGTGTGTGTGTGTGTGTGTGTGTGTGTGTGTGTGTGTGTCTATAAAAGGTATAGTCTATAAAATTCTTTGGTATGATAGAATAAAAAGTAACTTTTTGCTTTATTGTTTCTAAAAATGAAATATTAATTTAAAATTGTCATTTTAAACTTTTTTTAGATCAATTTATTTATTTATTTATTTATTTATTTGGTGCAGGGTCTTGCTATGCAGTTTGGACCAATAATGATTTTACTGACATCCCTAGTGCTGCAGTTACAGGCATGCACCACCATGCCTAGTTTTGGTGGCCAGGTCTGCACAGGGCCAGCACTGCATGCAGTACCAGGGACCAAACCTGGGTCCTTGAGCTTGCCAAGCAGGTGCTTAGACCACCAAACTATCTCTCTAGCCCCTAAAATTGTCATTTTAAAAACAAAGAACCTAGTACACAAAATTGTAGCTTTTGATAAATATATGAATATTTGCATTTCACAAAATTTTTTAAATGTTAACCTTCCTAAACTGTCTAAATGTTTGTTATATAAATAGTATCCATACTTCATACATTATACATATATGAAGAATTTCTCTTCTAATGAAAGTATTCTGTTAAAATTTTTATATACAAGAATGCTAGCCTCTGAACAAAAAGTCAATACAGAAATTTAAAAAGGTAATATTGTACTACTTTCCTCAATTAATTACATATAAAGCTAAGTCCATCTCATAAAGAAGATATTCTCTAATGATTTGTGGAAGAACTTCTAAACTACATGAAACTGACCACAAAATAATTTTGAATCTTTTAAAAATATTCACAAATCTAAATATAATGTTTCTTGAATAATAATGCCATTCGAGAAAATATTTTCATTATCTATAAACTAAAATTAAATTTTCATGCTACATTTCATTCTCTTTATGGATACTGATTCATTTTTTGACCCAAGGAGTTCATTAATTTTCACTTAAAGTTCATCAAGTGCTTCTAAGATATCAATTTAATGACAGAAATTCTGAAAACAAAGGAAAGGGACAAATAAAGTGGAAAGGAATATAAACCTCTTACACATTTTACTTTCCATTGGCTTACAATTTACTTTAAAAATCAATAGGATGATGATGAAAGGGAAAATATTAAGTCTTTCAATTGTTTCTCTTTCACCATTTTGGTGTTGGTGTCTCTAGCTCTTTCTCTTCCTACTTCAAAGAGAACCCAGTAAGAAATCTCAGCAAGTGGATCCACCAAATAAAAAAGCGAATGTTGCCTCACCAGTGAAGAAGTCTGCTGACAGAATCAATCCCTGTCTCATGGCATTCTTCTACCTAAAATCCATCTTCACAAATGTTCCATAAACAAATGGCTGCTGGCTTTGCAAGACTTCACACTACCAGGGCCTTCAACAAGCTAACTTTACTAAAAAGTTTCAGCTCCACTGTGGCCATAGGCAGCTCCCTCTCTCACCTGACTGATAGTTTCTCCATCTTGTGTTATGCCTGCTTCTCTGCTTCCATTACCTTGTGAACCACCACCTTCCTCTCTTTGAAATTATCTGTCCTTTTAGTGCTTTGCCAGAAACTGCTTGTCTTTAAAAAAAAAAAAATTGTAATCATTTATTTATTTATTTCATACATAGTCTTACTGCACAGCTCTGACATGTAGTGGTCCTCTTTTCTCAGCCTCCCCAGTGCTGGGATTACAGAGGTGTGTGCCACCATGCCTGCTTTCAGTGTCCAGCCTGGTGCGCCTGGGGGCAGAGCCAACACTGTCAGTAGGAACCCTGGCCCTGAGCTTGCCAGGCAGGTGCTTAGACCACTGAGCTATCTCTCCAGCCCAAAACTGGTTATCTTTTAAGGAGCAGTTTACACCAGACTTTCCAGGTGAATACGCTCAGTAGCCCTCATGTCTTTTATTTTATTATGGTGCTGCCCTTACTAATGTACCATCTAAGCTCAGGCAAAGTCTCAGTCATTTTGATTTGCTTTATAATAGTGCATTTGAAATGTCTTTTGACAACTAAACACTTCCCAGATGAAACTTGTGTACATCACCAGTATATTAAAATATCCTTTAGAATGTCTTCACTAGGCTTACATTGATAATGCTAACATTTTGTAGCTAATCAAGGCAAACAAAAGGACTATGTGAGAGAGGTTTGAGATGAGCTGGTTCTCCTACTGTTTGCCTTTAATCAACTATGACATCTATTTTTAAAGTATTTTTAGGTTGCCTTGTGTCTGGAAAATAAGGACTCATATAATGAAGTTGATAATGATAATAAATTTTTCACATTTTGTCTTTCATCCTCTGGATTTTTCATTCACATTGTCCCAGAATCATGAAAGAGAAGTAGAAGGAATTGTCAGAGTTGAATTATAATGCAAGATCTCTTAATCTGATACAATTGAACTCTGTCTCATCAATATGCCAAAATCATAGTTTAGGATAAGATAATGAAAAGGCTACAAACTTAATTTATGTAAAATGTACAAACATTCTCAGGATTTTCATTTTAAACCATTAGTAGGATCTTTACATAGTTTTCATAGTTTCTTATGCTCCTTACAAACTCCACATCCGATCACCATCTATAAATTCTGTTATCAGTTTCTTTAAAGCATAGCAATGATTTAAAATACTTCAGAAGTAACAAACATGTTACTTCTGAAGCTATTTAAGTTTTTATGTATCTCTTCCTAATAATTTACCATATGTCCTCCAGCTGGTATAACCTTAATTTTAACCAAATACATTTGAAGCACAAAAAAAAATACATCCTTAATTTTAACCAGAAATATTTGAGGCACTTAAGTTCCTTTTGCAGAAACATTTCTTTTTGTCCCATTAGTTCTTGAGTTTGCATATTTAAGCCAACTACACGAGGAGTTAATATTAAATATAACTTAATATTTAAAATAACATGAACATCCAACATAAAAGAGTTGACAACAAACATAAATGGCTCCTGATTCGCACAGAATGCAACCACATGAAGTGGAAGGGCCTAGTCAACAGGAAGGTGCTGCCCCACCCCACCCCACCACACCCTGGATGTGAGTATCCATGCTCTGGGCTTCAGTCAGTGGGCAATGAAATCAAGTCAAGCACTTCACTGTTTGGGGAACCACTAAAGGTACATGTAAAGCATTCTTTTTTCCTTTAAAGAAAAAAAGTCATCTAGAGCGTATGTATTTAAATGATTTAACGATCTTTGGACTCTGACATAAATGTAAAATGCAAAGCAAATGACACAAATCTATCTATGTTTTCATCTTACTGGTTGCCATTAAAATACTAGTAAGTATTCAACTGAGTATACTGAAAAAAGCAAACACCAAATGTCTGAGACTAGACTAATATTTAACTGAGATCTATGAAGAGTGCTGAAGTCACCTATAATGACTTAATATATACTTACTGGCTCCAGAACATGCCACAGACTGCAAGATTTTAGAAGTATAACAACTGAAAAGATCCGGTCCTCTATAGAGCTTTGATTTTAGAGTGGCAGCCTCCAAACTGTTTGTTCACTTATCTCTACAAGTGAATCTGCTCAAAGAATCTCTATATGTTCATATCTGTACCTATATTACTAACCTATTAGATACATATATGCAAATGCACATAAAAATGAAAATTTATAAATTGCATGCATATATTTATGTAAAAGATGCACATAGTATAACTTTGAAATCCCTGGATTTAAATGAGAAGGTTTTTTTTCTAGTTCACTATATACACATAAAAGTATATAAACTAATTTGTTTTTATATGATCAGTAAAAATATATAGCAATTCCATTTATTAAAGAAAATTATAAAACCAGCAATATGTACAGTGACAAAAAGAATATTCCATGCAGTAACTACTCTCAAAACAAATACAGCTGTGCTTTAAAGGTAACAAATTGGTAGACATTTAGTTTTACAGCATAGTTTTAAAGAATACTGTAGAATTATATGTTAAGGACTACTTATTAACCAATTCATGGTTAGAAGTTCATTCCTCTTTATTACATGATTAATATTATTTTGAGAAAATATTTGTAAAATATTCATAAACTTGAGCAAAATAAACTATGTTCTTATTGATTTTCTTTCAGTGCTATAGAAATCCATATATTTTTCAGAGTTGAAAGAAACATTCAGCCGGGCGTGGTAGCACACGCCTGTAATCCCAGCACTTGGGAGGCTGAGGCAGGAGGATTGGTGTGAGTTCAAGACCAGCGTGGGATACAAAATTGAGCTCAAGGCCAGCCAGAACTGCATAGTGAGACCCTGTCTCAAAAAGACAAAAAAAAAAAAAAAAAAAAAAAAAAAAAAAAAAAAAAAATTCAAATTTTTATTTTTAATAGTAAATGCTTCAAGCTCACTGTCAGTATCACACTGGAGAATTACAAAGCCAAACCTCTTATTTTAGACAATATTCATTTATGTCACTTCATTAGCACAATTAAATATAATTTATGGTTCTGAAAGTCAAATAAAAAGAGGAGGCACATGACAGAAAATGGAAAGTGGAAAGAAGAAATCAACATTAAGCTTTCCCATGTTATTTGTCACCAAAGAGTCAAAGAAGAGTGAATTCTTCCGATAGAATAATTCATTGTTCATTGATTTTTTAGAAATGAATATATTATTATGACATTTGGCTTTGTTTCTTATAAAAGTTGAAAAATTAGATTTTTCCCCAAAACATTACATTACAGTGGCTCACACAAGCACATTCAACTCAGACTATATAAGCATAAAGCAAAGACGGTAGCTTCTGTTGAATACATGGCAAAACTCTTGTTCTGCACAGTAGGTCTATTGTAATTAGCTGATTGGAAATTGAGGTAATAAGTCAGCAGCACTCATCAATTCAAATTGGATACAGGAAGCCAACATTGACAGTAAAGGTATGGTGAAAGCAATTCCAAGCGGATAAATCTCACATCTGGGTGAAGCATGTCTGCTCTTTTCTTTCTCTTTTATTTAGCAAATATCACATGAGATGAAGGAATGTCAAGGCTAACCTCTCCAATGCAGATGCAAAACACATGGTTTTGCACTAGCTCCGAGCAAGGTTACAGACACTAGAGGCACTGTTGCAGTTTGGAAGTTAAAAATCTTCCGTTTCATTAGGCTGTGGTTCAAACATACTACCACATTTAGGAAAAGGTGCTGTCTTTATAGTGAGTGGTGTGTTAAAAGTTAAGTCCTGGGAGTTAAAAAGTGGAAAGCCTCATGTATTTCAAAGAACCATGCCTGAAATATTTTAAACAGATAGAAACTCAGTCATATTAAAACAAGTTTTGAACAAAATTTTGCAGAATGTCTACCAAATGTTTGCTCCAATTTTACTTGCCTTGTTTATGAAAAAATGAACAACTGGAAATTGACCTTCTGAGTCATAAAAATATTGTAAAAGACAAAAGGTACCATGTGACAGAATTCAAAGTTCTCTTCCCAATCTCAAAAATAATCTGCGTAATAGGAAGAAATTCTATAATAGGGACTTCAGAGACCAAGTCTGCAGTTGCCTAAAGGGTAAAGGAAAACAGCTCGAAGCTTGGCATCGCTGCTTTCCCTTTACATTTGTCTGCTTTATTACCCTAAAACTTTGGATCAGATCCCTGCTGACCTGTGCAAGGACATGGTAATTATTTAAAGAGTATCTGTCTAGGACGACATCCACACAAGAAAATTCATGTGAGTTCGGCTTTCTCTATAGCTAGAAATAAGGAATACTTTTCTGTGATGTATAATCATCATTTGTCCTGAAGACATGTGTATCCGATCTATATGTGTTTTATGTGTGCATTCTCCATATATGTTACAGACTACATGCTTGTGTTCCCTGAACAACATACAAAAGTCATAATGTGACGGGACTTGGAACTGGGGTCTTTAGGAGATAATTAGATATTAAATATGGGGCTCCCAAATTAAGATTAATTTCACCATAAAACACAACAAGATGCCACTGTTGGGAATCAAAAAAAAAAAAATGATTTTCATCCAAGACAAGATGATGCTGGGCCCCTGCCAGTAAATTTATCATCTGTAGGTGTCAGAAAAATAAATTCGGTTGTTAAGACCACTCAGTTCATGATATTTTGTTACAATGTAAGAAGTAGAATTATGGGTAAAGGCGTCATTGTCCCGCTATTCATATCTGGCTGAACATTGTGATTCTTTTTGAAAAAAAAAAAAAAAA
>PVJA010003823.1:64172-91511 GCA_004027025.1 Myocastor coypus | reverse complement strand
GAGGAGGAGGAGGAGAAGAAGAAGAAGAAGAAGAAGAAGAAGAAGAAGAAGAAGAAGAAGAAGAAGAAGAAGAAGAAGAAGAAAAGAGAAGGAGAAGAAGGGAGAAGGAGAAGGAGGAGGAGGAGAAGAAGAAGGAGAAGAAGAAGAAGAAGAAGAAGAAGAAGAAGAAGAAGAAGAAGAAGAAGAAGAAGAAGAAGAAGAAGAAGAAGAAGAAGAAGAAGGGGGAGGAGGAGGAGGAGGAGGAGGAGGAGGAGGAGGAGGAGGAGGAGACATTCGCCTGTCTGCAGCCTCAGATCATCCTCACACCTCATCAAAGCTTTGAGGTTCACAGACCCAGCGGGAGCAGGGGAGGGAAGGCCACCAGAGCTGTGTTCTCTCCCGAGACAGCGAACGGCAGGCAGATCACACCAACCTCACCAGCCTGGAAGGTGAACTGGCTCATTCTGGGACTGTAGATGCCTGCTCTGCTGGGGATTGGGGAACTGAACCCAAGACCTTTCCAGACCTTTCGTTTTCATTTTCAGGGTTAGCTCACATTCACCATCTGCCTGCCTCAGCCTCCCAGAGCACTGGAGGTACAGGCCTGTGCTGCCCCGCCCAATATGAGCAGCAGCTCTGAAGCCAGGCCAGCTGTGCCCTGAGAACCCCGGAGAAAGAACGAGTCACGCCCCTTCTCTCAGGTGCAGACTCCCAGGTTGCAGGCACCTCTCCAAGGAAACAAGGCCAGGATGCTAAGCCACTCCAGGAATACACCGGCAGGTGGGAAAGGACAGGAGGTGGCCCAAGGGAAGCACCGTGTCAGGAACAGGCCTCCACTGTGCCTTTTATTTTTTCTTCTTTTGTGCAGGGTTTCACTACGCAGCCCAGATTTGAAATGCTCCTCTTGATTTCTGCTTCCCTAGTGCTGGGATTACAGGCATACGTCACCATGCCCTGACTCCATTACCAGCTCAGGGAGCCTATGGGTAGGGAAGGCAGGGCATGTGGTACCAGGGACCCAACGCTGCCTCCTGTGCCTACCTAAGCATGTGCTTAGTCTACGGGGCTATATCGCTGACCCTCACTGTGCCCTTTGGTGGCCACAAGCAGGCATGAGACAAGGTCAGGCCACAAGCACAAGGGCCACAAGCACAAGGGCCACAGCACAAGGACAGGCTGCTCATACAAACAGAGAGAGCTGGCCTGGTGGGATGGCTCAGTGGTCTAAAGCACCTGCTTGGGAAAGCTTGGGCGGCTTCAGGGACCGCGGTTCAATCCCCGGCACCACATGCTGCGCCAGCCCTGCCCTCAGGGTGGGCTGAGCCAGCCATAAAAATGAGTGAATAAACAAACAAAGGTTCTGAAACAAGAAAAAATAAATAAATAAAGTAAAAAATTCTAAAAAAACAAAATCAGAGAGTACTAAGAACAGGAACTGCCCGGGTCCCCAGCTCACCCCAGCCACAATGGGAGTACTGCTCCAGCACCCTGAAGCCCCAGTAGCATTTCTCTTTAAGAGTCCCAGGGCCCCTGGGCCCAGCCAGTCTGGTGCTGCCAGTTCCCCCAGCCACTTCATGGCCTCTGCATTTCTTGTGCCATAGTCAGCATAATCGAGGTCCCTGCCAAGGAGGGCACAGTGACCCCCCAGAAGACAAGCGAGCCACGACTGTCCCACTGTGGGCTGCTGGGACTCAGCAGCAAGGGATCATGGGAACAGCCCCTCCCCACAGCTCACCTTTGAGGTGCAAACAGCACAGCAGCGGGCAGCCCCTGGCTGAACAGATGCTGCATGCCACTACAGCTACATCCACGGACTGCAGCCTCCTGGAGCAGGCCTGGTGAGGCCACATCCCCTGACTGTGGCCGCCCTCCCACAGGGGCTGGAGCTAACCCCGAGCACCACCGTAGTGCACCAGAGTCACAGGATAGCACCACGGGGCTGCAGGCCATGTGATAAGTGAGGCACGGCCACAGCGCCAGGGCAAACTAAGAAGGCAGACGGTAGGCCCGTGACCTTCCGGGTCTCCCCAGCACAGTCACATTCCCGGCTGAAAGCCCCAGGCGCCCAAAGTCTCCCCGGCCCCAGTAGCCCCCCACTCACAGGCCTGCTCTCCCTGCCAGTGCCTGCCCAGGAGCGCAACACACTGTGCCCACCTCCCCAGGCTCCAGGGCACTGCCCAAGGGCTCAGGTTCCCTGCACCCACTGCAGTCCCATCCGACTGCACTCCTGGTGTTTCCGAGACACCAGAGTGAGTTTCTAAATGTGTCACCCAGTGGACAAAGAAGACCCCGGTTCTAAAGGCCCAAGTTCCCCCAGTCGCCACCCCTCTCAGGATACCATGGGCAAAGGCCACGCTCCTCAGGTGAAGTGCTGAGCTTAGCATCAAGCGCTGGAGCGCTCATGGCCTCCTGGTCTGCTCCTCCTACAGAAACAGCCTTTAGGGGCAAGTTACGTGTCCCCCAAACCTCGAGATCCTCAGCTGTACAGCCGGCACCCCACTACCACCCGGTGGGATCGCTCAGCCAAGTTGTACCCAACTGCCTTTCCAGGGACGCTGCAGGAAAGCCCTAAAGAATTGCCACCTGCCCAGGCCGAACGCTGCTACTGTGTACCGAGCCTGTGCTAGCAGAGCTCTTGCAAATTACGGGCACAGATGATGATGGCAGAACTGTGGCGCCCCTGGAGCCAACAGCTATGGAGAGGCTCTGTTCCCATGATCCCTTGCACCCAGAGGATGTCACTTACTCCTGGAGACCGGGAAAGCTGCATGGGCAAACACCTTGTGCTACAAGCAAGGAGGACCCCGACCACAGTCAGACCAAAGGCCCCACCGCCGGGGCCGTCTGCGCAGTCCAAGCGTTGGGTGGCTCCGGGTGACCTGAGCCTGTGCCTCTCTGGGGTAACGCCGCGACTGTTCTCTTGGTGGCCCGAGATGACCTGGCACTACGCACCTCCAAGGCACCCGCGCAGACCTGAGAGGCCAGAACCTCTGCAGGTGTGAAACAGGTCACCCAGGAGGCGCATGTCAAAGAGGCAAACCCAGCACAGGCAGGTGCTACCCAGGTCTCTGTGTGCTGACACATGGCCTTCCTGGTCCCGGCTCCAAGCATGGAACCAAGAAACTGTCCCACTGAGCTGCAAAGTCCTAGCTCCTTAATCAGCAGGTCTCTTCTTGTGCAGCACCACAGCGCCTACGTGTCAGCCCGGTGCCGTGTCTTAGAGACAGACACGTATTCTAGAGGCCCTGACCTTCAAGGCACACACATGCTACAGGGTAAGACAGGCACACAGGGAGATCCATGCAGGGGGACAGGAAGGACACACGTGAGAACAAGGCCTGGGGCGGCCCACAGGGAGCAGCTTTCTACCCGCTGCCTCACCAGCTCTTGTGAGACGCGCACAACTGAGCTTATGAAACCCGGCTTCTTTGAACACCAGCAACTTCACAACAACCAGCGGTCACGACAGTGTTGCCTGAAACCCGCCTTGCCAAGGACACACGCCTGATGCTTCCCAGGGAGCCGGTGAGCCTTACCTTTCAGAGGGATCCCAAGCGAGCTGGGAGAGAACTCGCAAGACAAAGGTGGGGAGCTCATCCCCCGTTAGTGGCTGTGGCCAGGCAGTTTGTGGGCATCCAGGCCGGAAGATGCTGTGGACAGTCTGTCCACCTTCCTGCAGAGACCTTCGACATCCTCAAGAGCACCGGTGTCTAAATCCAGGATGTAAGTCTGGCAGCGTCATCTTCTAGGCAGCTGAATCGCACTGTAAATCCACTGCGCTCAGAAAACCTTCGAGTGAAGTTCTGTACAAACAGCAGACGTGGCCGTCTCAAGGGCATCTTTTTACTCTCCTTTGGGTCCAAAGATCAGGCCTGGGTCAGGGAAGAAAGAAAGAATAGCCCTGTCATAATCATTGGTGCCAGAAGGGGCCAAGGAGATAGCTCCATGGCACAAGTGCCTACCTGGCAAATGCAAGGTCATGAGTTTGAGCCCCAGTCACACACACACACACACACACACACACACACACAAATCATTGACGCCAGAGGAGCCAGGCATCTTTCCTTCCTTGTGTTTGACCTTAGAAATAAAATCTGGCTCCCCATAGTGGGGATGGGAGGCAGTGGAGAGGAAGGTCTTTGGGCAAACGTGCTTCCCACAACAAGGCAAAGGCCTCTGTGACCCAGACCCTTGGCCGTGTCCAGGGAATAGCCTGGCTGTGGTGCTGGGGTACAGATAAATAGGAGCTACCAAGGATAAGCAGGCCAGCTTGGCTGAGCCGTCCCATTGGGGAGCTGAGAGATTTAGTGTCGACCAATCAGAAGTGATCTCTGCTTTATTTCTTTCTCTCTTTGTGAATCCTTTATAACTTGTTTGGTAAAAGTTCTCTCTCTGCAGCTCAAGCTCATAGTGAGCCTCTTTTCTCAGCCTCCCTAGCCCTTGGATTACAGGTGTGTGCCACCACGCCAGCTTTCCATGGCTGGCACGGTGCATCTGGGATTCTGGAACCGACATAGCATGTAGGACCAGAGATCAAACCCGGGTCCTTGCAATTGCCAGGCAGGTGCTTAGACCACCAAGCTATCTCCCTAGCCTGCTCTATTTCCTTTTAAAGACGACCACAAAAGACTGGCATTTCTCCAGGCTTTCTCCTCTGCAGAGAGCTGCTTACACATCCATTTCACACTTGTGGAGTGGCACCCAGCAAAGCACCAAGCCCATTCCAGTTACAGCTGAGTCCTGTCTCTGTCACCCAAGGGTAGCTGGAGACGAATCCATCCAGTGGCCAGGGAAAGAGTCGAGCTTCCCCAGCCTCCCTGTTGTGCTTCGTGTCTAGCTGTCCCCCGAAAACCTCACGCAGTTATGGGGCAGGGACTTCTAGAGTTTGAGACTAACTCATGATCCACTGGGATTATGTGTCTTCGTACTGCTGGGATTATGGACCTTAATACTGCTGGGCTTAAAGGTATGTGTACCTTCCCAGCCTGGAGTGATAGCCTGAATGTACCGTAAGAGGGACAGAGAAGCAGACTCTCTCTCTGTTGCTCTGTTGCCCTGGTGGGTCAGTTGCCTCTGTTGTGATTGCTGCTGTTCTGCTGCCATGAACTGGATGCTCTCTGCCCTGTTCCACTCAGCCTTGGAGTCAGCTGAACGTGGACTGAAACCTCCAGTAACTGTGAGCTAACTAAGCTCTCCTTCCTTCGCTTTGGGTGTCAGGTATTTGTCCCAGCAGTGAGAGAAGAGTAACTAAGTCATACCTACTGACAGCAAGCTGTGCTGCCCTTGTACACATACCCGCTACCCCCCTACAATCACTGGCATCACACCCCACGCAAACCCCTAGGCACCCAGCGCTTCTTCCCGGATGAAGGTTTGGAGGCACGATGACTTTGCTGCAAACTAGCAAGAGAGGAGCATGGCCCAAAGCCGGGCCATCTGTCCTGACTTGGTTCATCCCATTGGGTCACCTGGTGAGTGAGGGCTGCCTACCCAGAATGGACACACCCTAAACTTAGTTTCTGCCATTCCACAGGTATAAAACCATCTACAGGGCTGGTGAGATAACTCAGTGGTCTAAAGTGCCTGCTTAGGCAAGCTTAGGCAAAGCGCAAGGATGGTTCGATACCCGTTCACCCAGGGCAGACTGAACCAGCCACAAGTAAAATAAATAAATAAATAATAAATAAATACACACACAATGACTTATAAACTATTCTCAAGTTTAAAATGGTCATACAGCTTCTTTTTTTTTTTAAAGCAGAGTCACCAGTGGTGTGAATCAGAGGTTCACAGGACTGGCCGTTACCCCAACTTTTGTCAAAAGCAACTTACTGCCACCAAAACAAGTGTTCACAAACTGAGAGGCTTAAAATCTCACACTTATGTATCTTAAGAGTTCTGGAGGTCAGCAAGATGTGGGCCTCACCAGACTCCAAGTGAGAGGATGGCGGGCTTTGCTCCTTTCCGGGGCCTCCAGGAGAAGCCAAGTACTACTCTCTTCTGGTTTCCGCAAGCTGGTCTGCCTTGGCTCCCTTCTGCCCTCCCTCCCTACTCTGCTCTGCCTGCTTCCGCTGCTGGGCTATCCCTCACTTTGCATCCACACTCAGGGCTCGAGGAGGTGCTGAGCTCCCTCCCCCAGAGGAGCCAGGGGCATCTCCCTATCCCGAAGACCCCACCTGCAAAGTCCCTCCTAGCACGAGGGATACAGGATCCACAGGCCCAAGCAACTAGGACAGACACACCTTTGGGGCCAGTACTGTGCACACCAGCAACTGTGCCAGGAGAGCACCCATCTCCTGCCTGGGCATCCTGAGAGGAGCAGCTGGCACTCTCAACGTGGAAATCGGGATTGCTTGCCACACCCAGTGCATGCACCTGTGTGTGCGTGTGCGCGCGCGCACACACACACACACACACACACACACACACACTCATCATAAGCTGCAGCAGCCAATGGGGAAAGCACAAAGAAAACCGGTGTGTTTTCTTAAAACCACCCACATACTGCTGACCTTGTGGTGCTGGGCTAGCGGAGGCCCCTGCACGCTGGCCACACAGGGCTTGAGTCGAGATGGCAGCTGCTCTAGGAGTCGGCAGGGCACCGACTGCCAAGGACACTGAGAGGTCAGTGTCCGGGGTCTCCCAGACAGGAACTCATCTCACTGAGGTGACTCGTGGAGGTGGATCAGAGGTGGTCTCACTGCACAGAGGAGTCCCCAAACCTCAGGCTGTGAGAGACAGAGCCTCTGCACTCAGATTGGTTTTCGTGCAAAAGGGCAGGCCTTCTCTATTCTCAAACACACCCTCACTTAAAATAGTTTCTAGAATGTTCTGCCATGGGTAGTGGTTAAGTAGCACCTGATGGACTAGCCATCTTGTAGATAAGTATAAACTCTGCAGTGCTGAGATTCAGCCCAAGGTCTTCGTACTGAGCTGCGTTTCCAACCATTTTCATTTTGAGACAAGGTCTCACTAAACTGCTAGGTTGCCCAGGCTGGGCTTCGACTTGGGATCGTCTCGCCTCAGCCTGCCGGGGAGCTGATACTGCAGACGTGCACCACCACACGTGAGCACACAAAATATTTCAAAAAGATGGGAAGGAGTGGGAGGAGAAATGTGAGGAGAAGGGTGAAGGAGGGAGGAAGGAAGGAACCCTAGGTGTAGGCCATCGCGTACGGAATTCGCTCTCCCTGGAACTCCCATGGCGGTCTCCTTTGGGTGCCCCAAAGCCTCAGAAGAGGTCCAGGCCGACCAGCAGGCAGGTGTCTAAACTCAGTGCTTTGGGTGGATTGAAGAATAAGAATAAAGATCGGGACTAGGCAACATCAGAAAGGAAGAACGCAAGTCCTAAGGAAGGGAAGGAGAAGCCTTGACGGAGTTCTGCGCAAACGTGGACGCCTACGCCACGGACAAAGGCCCAAGCCCAGCTTCCAAGCCCCCGGTGGAAGCCAGAGCCAACAATGTCGTGCCTGCTCCATGCCAGCCAGAGCCTTAGGTTTACTAAGTGATGTTTCACAAGTTACTAGATTCAAACATTTACTAAGTTAACTGCTCACTGAAACAGAAAAGCAACTCTTTAGAGGAGCAAAACAAATTTCAGGATCTCTCCAATGTGTCACTCACCACGTTTATGACACAATTAAAATTAACTCCGGTTACCAAATAAGCAAAAGGTAGAAAGGGGTGGATAAGATTCATTCTCCAGGGGAACAGGCATGACGGAGACCACACCTATGTTGCCAAGATGACCACGCCTCTGGAATTAGCAGACCTTCAAGGTTTGAAGCTTCGACTGCCACTAGGCCTAGGGACTTCAAGGAAAATAAATTCTTAGTGCCCGAGAGACTGGCACTGAGAAATGTCAGTAAGGAAGAAAAAACTGAAAAAGTCAACTGGACACTGCGCAGCGCGACACCTTCAACAGTGCCCTGGCTTCCTTCACAGCCAGCAGACTGCAAGGGAAAGAAAGGAGAGTGAATTTACACAGAGCAGGAAGGTAGGGATGCGGGGCCGTGAGCTGACACCGCCTCACCAGCCTCGGCTCTCTGTTTCAAGCTGGTGAGATTTCTCTGCCTGGGAGCATGAAGGAGATATCCCTTCTACATCCTCTTGGGGAGGGACACAGCAACAGGCTCTGTCCTGCGTCCCTGACACTTCCGGCATCCCACAAGCAGCACTGGTTGCCCTGGGAGATACTGTACACCAGATCGCCTTGTGCCCAAGGAAGGCAGCAGCCATGCCCAGGATGGGGTCTGCTGCAGCTTTGCGTCCCTCTTCCCCTGTGTGCAAAGGGACACAGATGAGGACCTGTCCCTCCACCCCAGCCCGCCAGCACACACCCTTCATGCTCCTGACTCTTCCCAGAGAAGGAGCTGAGATGGGGCTCAGGTGCTGATAACCCAGAGCATAAACCCCATGCTGGGTCACGGTCCTGCAGCCTCAGGCACATCTAAGCTCTCATGTTTAATATTAAACATGGGGAACAAGGACCAGGGAGACAGCTGAGTAGAATAAGTGCTTGCCTGGCACGTGCAGGGTCCTGAGTTCAATCCTCAGTACCACCCCCCCCCCAAAAAAAGAGAGAACAAACCTTCATGTCCTCTGATGATCATGATGGTCATCTGGGAGGGAGCAGATGCACTGCCAAGTCATTGTCCCCCTCGATAACCCTGAGTATCAAGCGTGGGAAATGGGACCCTAAGTCAGGCCAGTTCATTCTTGGGGTAGAAGGGAAGGAGGCGCCCGCACAGACCACGCCCCTCCCACAGCCCTCACCCTACGCTGGGTGCAGGACCCCTCTCTCAGCTCAGCAAGGGCTCAGCTCAGAGCCGCCAGCCACACACCGACTCTGGCATTCCATCCCCAGTGCTGGGAAAGGCCGGGCAAAGTCTCCAGCGGCATGGACTCCGTCCACTAGCAGAGTGGCACGGGCAGGCAAGAGCGGGTGCCAAGCCCTGCCTTTGCCCTTCACTCCCCTCATCTGGCCGGGTCCTGCGTCTGAGTGGACAGTGTGTCTTGCCGTGGCCTGGGCCACAGAGCATTCCTGCCAGGCCCAGGAGTGGGAAGGGCTCTCTCCCGCACAACTGGCCCCTCCAGCTCCTCCCCGCTGCCAGAAACACCTGTGTGAACACGGGTTCTGGTCACAAGTGCAGATAGACCAGGACTGAGAACCCCGGGTGTCCCCAGGACAGAGCTGCCTATAAAAGGCAGCTTGGTGTCTTAGTGGCGACAAAGTGGCCTTCTTTCTACTGCTGTAGACCAGCGCATAGAGGAACAGCAAAAGAAATCTCAAGAGGGCAAGGCTAAGGGCTGAGAGGAGACAGGGGGAGCGAGAGCAGCGGGGACAGCGTGCGCTCCAGCGTTCACGAGGCGGAGACGCTGTGGGCACCTGCTGCTTGTGCTTGGGGCCACACCTCGGACTGGGTCTCCGAACTAAGCTGAGCAAAAGGAAACGCTGTCACCAAGTCAGTGCGACACCCCTTCCTTCTTTTTCAAGAGGACAATGACTAAGACACTGAAATTGCTGAGAAAAGTTGTGAACATTTTTCTTTTTACACATGAAAAATTCTTCTAATTTTTCTAAATTCTGTTTGCTTTTTCCCACAAAGTCCAATAGGGAAAGGTCAGCAGAAGCCCAAATGTCAGCTGAGTCCCCACGCACGGAGGGGCCAAGGGCCGAAGCGCAACTCCCCAGTGGCTCAAGCAGGGACACCGCTTTCTGTAAGATCTACCCTTGCTGACTCGGAGCCCAGATGATCGAGGTGCGTCTGCACCCCAGAAAGTGATCTCCTCCCTGGGCCCTGCCTGTCTACAAAGAGTGCAGATTCTCTCTAAAGAAACAGAGCTATGGGGGCCCAGCAGGATGGCTCAGTGGTCTAAAGCGCCTGCTTAGGCAAGCTTGGGCAGCTGCAGGGACTGCGGTTCGATCCCCGGCACCACATGCTGTGCCAGCCCTGCCCTCAGGGCAGGCTGAGCCGGCCATAAAAATAAATAAACAAACAAACGAAAGTTCCAAAACAAGAAAAAAATAAAAAGAAACAGCTGTGATGAGCCACCTGCTTGAGGATTAAGGCCTGCCACGTCCCACACAGCAGGTGACATGTTCTGTGGACTTGAAGGAAGCCGGGCACAGGTTGGAGCTGTGCTGTTCGAAGGACCAAGGGAACTGAGAGGTGGTGGAGGGGGACAGAGCCCCTCAGGGAGGCACAAGGAGAAGTTGTGGGTGCACACAATAAAAAGGCCAGAGGACATCAGCCATGCTCAGCAGCCAGCAGCCACAGTAGAGGCTCCCCTTTTGTCCCCCTTTAACTCTCTGCTGTTAGGTCTCATATTCCAAAATGAGAGCCGGCAGCTAAGGGAGGTGGACAGCTTGTCCAGTTCATGCTGCCAACAACAGATGGACTCGAACCCAGGGCATCATCACCCCGAGCCCTGGTGCTCGAGTATGTGGCTCTGAGCACACTGAGCTCCTGCCTCTCAGGTCCCCAGCGCACGGCCTGCAGAGCTGGAGCATGGCCGTCCCAGGAGCAACGCTCCTCTCTGAAGCCTGGCTTCACCAGCTTCCGGAGCCCTGTGCCTGACCTGAGCAGGCACAGCTGACTGCCTGTCCTCCAAGCCCTGGAGGCGCACTTCACTAAATCAACTTCGGCAGGCCCTGCCTTGCCCACAAGCTCCGGGGGCGGTGTGTTGGGGGAGGCAGCCACCGGACTATGCTCCTAACAATGGCCAGGAGCAAAGGTGGACGCGCGCCCTGCTCTCTAAGGCGCAGGGCTGTTCAAAGCTGCCAGCCAGTCCTGCCCCTCCGCAGGCAGCCGGTGGGCACAGGAGGGATCGGAAGAGAGTAGGAC
Organism: Myocastor coypus; assembly: GCA_004027025.1. NCBI lineage: Eukaryota > Metazoa > Chordata > Mammalia > Rodentia > Myocastoridae > Myocastor > Myocastor coypus. Next base: position 80,685 of record PVJA010003823.1, on the reverse strand, counting down.
GCTTTCAACATTCCCTGGGAAAGGGAGACGCAGAAAGCACGGTGCAGCAGGCTGCAAGGTCTGCGGGGATCTGCTCTGCAAACCAAGTCCAGCCATGGTGAACCCGAGCCCCAGAGCTCTGTAGGATAGCAAGCCGCGTGTGACGGCACACGTGCACACATGGACGAGGGCGGCCCATGCTTGCCAAAACACCTACACGCTGTGGGCTTCTGCAGCCGGAGGCTCTCAGGACTCCCCTGGGACTGTCACGCCAGGCAGACCCCAAGAGCACCCACAGCATGGGGCTGGGTGGACCTATACAGTGCAGCAACCCACCCCAGACTACAAGACACCACAGAATCCACAGGACAGACCTGCAGCCTGGGGTCAGCTGCTCGGGGAGCAGAGCTCTTTCTTTCCAGCCTGGAGGACACCCGGATGCCGTGAGGGTGGCCGTGGTGTCACAAGAGGGCCTGGCAGGACCGTGGAGCCCCCTCTGCACTCGGTGCATGCCGAGCGCTGGCCAGCTCCTGACCTGCTAAGCTGTGCTTGGAGGCAAGGATTGGAAGCCACACCCAGGGAGCAGCTGGGGCTCACCAGGGCGCCCTGTCCCTGCCGCCACATATGAGGCAGCAGAGCTTGGGATGTCCCTTCATTGGCCGGGACAGGAAGACGCTCCAAGCTATGAAACCAATAAGTGACTTCCAGAAGGGGAAGGAAATGGAAAAGAGGAAAAGAAAGGTAAATGACTAAGCATGCAGAGACCTCCAAAGCTGCACGGTGCTTTTCAATTTCTTAAATATACTGCAATAGACACTTTGCCATTTGCACACTCGAAACATCCCCCTTGCTTCAGACATGATTCTCCCATGATTCCTGCCACTTCCTGAAGCCGTTCTAGAAGTCCTCTTGCATGAGCGTCAGCACAGGGTGCAGTAATAAAATACAGTGAACGCTGCTGTCAGGTGCCACTAATGAAAAAGTGGGCTTGTAAAACATTGCAGTCCCCAGCCAGCCGACACGCTAGCTCTGGCACTGTGCCAGGCAGGCTCTTCCCTGCAGTCAAAAAGAGCCTGAAAGACACAAATCTCAGTCCATGAAGACATCAAGGCCGCCATGACAGAGCAACCACAGATGTGTGCAAATGAGGACTCTGGGAACCACAGACACCTGCAGAGGAGCACTCTGGGAACTACGGACACCTGCAGAGGAGCACTTTGGGAACTATGGACACCTGCAGAGGAGGACTCTGGGAACTACCGACACCTGCAGAGGAGGACTCTGGGAACTACAGACCCCTGCAGAGGAGCACACTGGGAACTACCGACACCTGCAGAGGAGGACTCTGGGAACTACCGACACCTGCAGAGGAGGACTCTGGGAACTACAGACCCCTGCAGAGGAGCACACTGGGAACTACCGACACCTGCAGAGGAGGACTCTGGGAACTACAGACACCTGCAGAGGAGTACTCTAGAACTCCTTCAGAAAAGTTTCAAGAATGCTGAGGTGAAATAAGAGGATGGGGGCTGGTGGAGCATTTTGAAGATTTATGACAATGCCTCTTTTATTGTAATAATGTTTTTAACTTAGGTGATGACTGTGTTTTTTAGCTACACTACATATATTATCTGCCACACATGGCCAGAGTTCTTGATCTTCAGTCCTCAAGTGCGCCTGCTTCACAGGTGAGGACATGGTGCTACAGCGTACCCCAGGGGAGTCACAGTACAGAGCCTGCAGCTTCAGTTGTTTGTGAATTTTTCCTTAGACTCTAGCTGATAATTATTCAAGAAAGTGGCCCTCCTGTAATTTTTTCCCTCCTGTAATTTTACATAAACCACAAATATCCTGTACAGTATTTCTTTCATTGTTTGCTTGTTTTGGCAGGGGTTTCCAAGTAGCCAATCCAAGAGCGTCATTCAGTTCTCCTTGGTGCTGATTGGCTACTGTCCTGTAACCCTGGTGCCGGCACTCCTACAGGTTGCTTTCTCATGCAGCTATCACAGTTTTGAGCTGCAGAACCTTGGAAGATATAACATATTTAAGGGTTAAACAATAAAACAAGTAGTTTTCTAACCATGTCTGAAATTGGATGTTTTTTCATAATCAGGGGGTCTAAAGATTAAACCCACATTAGTTACAGAGGTAAGGCGTAGCCTGGGGAGGTTCCCGGTATGTGTCAAGGGGGCCAAGGGAGGGAGCCAGGAGCCAGGAACCCTCCCCTGCGGTGGTGATCCAGGGGCAGACAGCCTCCATGGCTCTCCAAGACCCCTCCACCTCCCTGGCTTCGTGTGTGAACCAAGAAGCTGTTCCGAGTTTCGGGGATCTGCCACAGTCCTCACAGACTAACTACTGTGGTGCTCTCACCAGCTGCCTCACCCTCCCTAGCTCAGTTATCTGTGGCCAGCAGCGCTCCCCAAATACCAAGTGGAGAATGCCAAAACTAAACAGTTCAGGAGTTTCCAAAAATGTGACCCCAGCACCATGTGGCAACTGTTCTACCTCCTTAGGAGCCACTGCTGCTCACCTCTTCCGGCAGCTGGTGGGGAGCCTTTCATCAGGGTTACGTGCAGGTGGGGAAAGGTGCTTACAGGGATCAGCCCCAGTGGATGGCTCAAGCCTGCACGGAGGGTCTGGGAAGGCACTGCCTGCAGATAAGGGAGACAACTGCACCTTCCCAGGGTTGCCGCAACATGCACGGAGGTAAGGCGCGCAGTGCACGGAAGGTCCACCCCACACAGAGAGAGCACCACCACCGTGAGCCCTGGCTACCACCGCCCAGCCAGCAGCCCCCAGGAAGGCGAGTGTCACTAGTGATTTCTCAGCAGCCAGAATGCATGGAAGGAGAACATTCCTTGGGCTCACGCAGTCCTTTCCACTCCCGATTATGGATTAACACGTGTCATCTGCCAGCTGGGCAGCACACATCTCTCATCTGCAATCTGCACTGAGTACAAATGGCCGGAAGTACAGCTTGGCACTTCCCAGGTTCCATCACTGGCACTAGCAAACAAAGCGCTGCCCTTCAGGCACCTCGAGGTGCCAGCGTCCCGTGCCCTGAGCAGGAGCCGCAGCAGGTCAGGGGTGCGTCCTGGCTCTGCTGCCGTCTCAAGGACAGCTGGCACATGTCTGCACATGCCCACACTTTCTCCGAAAGCCTCTGGCAGAACCATCCTGAGGCAGCGGACAGGTGCCACTGGTGCTCCAGGCTGGACGGCTGCTGCCCCTGCCCTCGAGTAACCCAGCCAGGAAACCCACCAGCCCAGGGAGAGGACAGGAAGAGGCAACTGCACGGAGATTGGTAGCCCCGCAGGCTCGCTGGTGTGCAGACAGCAGCAGCAGCACTTAGGGACAGGAAGGATTTTCTCGCCTGGATGCTCATCTGCATCTGAATTCCCAGAAAATCTGAAGCCAGGGACAGCAGAGGGGACAAAGAGCACACACTGGGCCACAAAGGACAAGACTGCACCAAGAGTCTCCGCAGCCTCAGATCCGAGCTGCCCTCCACGGTGGCGAGAATGTCCTCCCCAAAGGGCCTGAAGGGAATGAAACAGCCAGGCTAAGCTCCCAAGCAAGAACATTGTGATTCTTTCCTTGAAAATTCTCTGGGAAAAAAAAAAAAAGTGTGGGGACGCTTTGCCAAAGGACAGGGACAGAGGGACAGAAAACACACGGGAAGGTCACTTCCACTTTCCACATTTCTGCTGCATTTACGACTGTTTCGGGGGCAGTTTCTTGTTTTGTTTTGGTTTGGTTTTTTAATGGCCAGCTCAGCCTGCCCTGGCGGCAGGGCTGGCGCAGCAGGCGATGTTGGGGATTGAACCACAGGCCCTGCAGTTGCCTAAGCTTTCCTAAGCAGGAGCTTTAGACCACTGAGCCATCTCGCTGGCCTTACACCTGCTTTTAATGAGCAAATTTCTGAATACAATCAAATGAGAAACTAGAGATGGTTGATTTTGTTTTGTTTCTTGTTTTGTTTATCAGCACCTTGTGCTGGCATTTGGCAGTATTCTTCTCTAGGCATAAAATCAATTCACTCTACATGAAAACCCATCACAGGGCCTGGAGAGATAGCTCTGTGCCACAAGTGCCTGCCTGGCAAGTACAAGGTCGTGAGTTCGAACCCTGGTCCCGCCAAAAAAAAAAAAAAAAAAATCACAGAGCTGTGTCCGGGTCGTTTCTCAGGGTGTCAGGTGTCCTGCCCAACTCTGAGGGGCAGTCACTCATTCTACTGGATCCTGATGGGCTCTGTCCAAGGACAAGGGTGTCCAGTAGTCCATCCGCCCTCAGGCCACGGGTCTGCAAACACAGACCTGGAGGGCTGTCCTGGGTGCCTGTCTGTCACCAGCGCCTCACCTGAATCTGCCTGGCCTCCTCCCTTACCCATAAGAACTTTGAGCCAGGGAAGGAGGGAATCAGAATGGAAGAAGGGCGGGAGGACTTACTCTTCCCTTGTTTGGGAAAAGACCAGGGAGGCAAGACTCTTGGACCAAGCTCCTCACCTGGACAATAGGATTTGTCCCAAGGAGGAAGCTCAGGGTCTGTGCTCCACACTGCACACTGCTCTTCCTGTCCAAAGATGAAGGCAGGTAAAGGAGACCTGAAACTCAGGGGGATGGGGATAGAAGGTGCCTCCTTCCTTAGTGTCTGTCTGGTTATAAAAATTTTCATTTTGCTATAATTTGGAAGCCTCCTACAAGAGCTCATGCACTGGCCAGGCCAGGAGGCACACATCTGTAATCAGCACTTGGGAAGCTGAGGCAGGACGATTTCCATGCATTCAAAGGCTACAAAGCAAGTTCAAAGCCAACTTGAATTGCAAAGAGAAACCTTGTCTCATAGACAAAAATAAAATAAAATATGGGTTGGAAACTGAACTCCCAAGTACATAGATGGATGGTATTTAGAGATGGAGCCTTTGGAGAATTAGAATGAGATGAGGTCAGGGGGATGGGACCCCCAAGATGGGGACAGTGGGCTCACGAGAAGAGGAAGGCCTAAAACTGTAGCTCATACAGCCCCTGTAGGTGACGCCTTCCCGCATGCCAAGGTGCAGTAGCACACCCTCCTCCACAGGCACAGAGCAGAGCCTGGCGCTGGACTCCTGGACCTCCCAGCCTCCCGTGAGCCTTCAGTCTGTATAAATTACTCACCTCCGGTGTTTTGTTATAATAATGGAAAGCAGTAGCCTAAGACTCTGGTGAAGTGCCTCTGCTGCTGTAATTGCCACCCAGGGGCCATTGCGCCCGCCAGAGAAGCCCCCCCACTGCGTCCCATCAGCAGAAGGCAAAGCATGCGCACAGCAGGCCCTCGGCAGACGGCTATGTGCGGGAGGGGCTTCCTCTGGAGCAGATCTTAGCCTCACGCTCCCTGGGCCTCCTGGGCCTCCGCAGCTCCCCCAGGGCCTGTAGAGTGAATGACCACTCTCCCATCTTTCTGCATCTCCTGCCCTGCAGCAAAGGGAGGGAGCTACCCATCCCCCGGCTTCCTGCTCCCCTGCAAGGAGAGCCTGGATCCACTTGGAATTCTGACTTAGTTTCCCGGGGTCAATAGGACAGACTGCTTCAAATTGGTCCTGTGGCATCAGTCAAATTCTACAAAGTTTAATGCTAAGTAATGAGACTTCAATAACTAAGTCTTTATTGTTTGTTATTTACTAATAAGAAATAAGAACATCTGCTTGGTGACTTACTAATGACCACTTCAGCAATGTGTCATATTCCGTGGCACGTGAGTGCAAGCCTGGGGACTCACTCCCTGCAGTGGGACTGTGGACCGGGCACCGACCACCAGCTTGGTGATGCCTCCGCCACTCGCATGGTGCCCAGCTTCACACTGCGGTCCTCAGTGCGACTGCAGCCACTGCTGAGTGCCCGGTTGGCATTAGGGGCACTGACGTCTAGGAGGCCCATGTGGGGACTTTCAACTCTCTCTCAAGCCTTCCAACAGCTAAGAGTTGACACTGAGAAGATAAACACATTCAGAAGAAAGAGACAGGATGGAAAATTAGATATGTGGGGCCACTGAAAATATGTAGCTCAAGCGATAGAAAATTGATAAGACTGACGCAGCTACCACGGGATGCTCTATCTAATGGCGCTACTGCTGTCTCCCCGGCAGACTCTGGGCCTTGCTCCCGGATTGTGCAACACTCTTTCTAGGGGCTTTCTTTTGTCCCTGGGCCTTTCCACAAAGCCGCTGTGTGACCTCAGACCAAGCCGTAAGCTCTCGGGGTGATGACCAGTACACAGGGCTGGCCGGAGCTAAAGCGAACGAGTTAATGTTTGCAAGGGCCCGCAGCACTTTCCCACATTACTGGAGAGCCACATACTTTTCCTTAAATATTTGCTTTATAAGAAGAAAACATCATTTTGCAACGCAGGATATGTGGCGCTAACGGGTGAGGGCAGAGCGGCCCGGGCACCATGTGCCAGGGTGGTGGTGCCCGCCCCCACCTCCACTTCCCTCTTACAGAGGTCTCAGCCGGTACCCACCCCCACCAACACGGCATGCAGTCCTGTTACTGGGGGTGAAGGCTGGGTGACCTGGAGCCTCTGGGACATTTACATCCAAAGAGCTTTGCTGATAAAGAGTGACATTTCAGAAGACCTTAGCTTGGGGTCTTAGGAGTGACACAGTCCCTTTCTCCAGGCCTGACTCCCCGCCGCCCAACACGTCTGCATAAAAGCTGAGTGTGCCCCCTCAAGAACTGTCTCCAAAGTCCAGCTGGCCCCCGAAAACAAGGCCAGCCCAGAGGGCACCAAGGCCAGGCAAGGCCAGGACAGAGAGACAAGTATGGATCCAGGAGGGCCCCTCCCCCAGGAGGCCCCAGGCTCAGGGTCCGCCCCATTGTTATTCCAGCCAGGTGCCTGCGAGGCGACCACGCCCCCACGAAGGTTACAGCAGAGGGACAGCACCACAGATGCCGGCACCAGATTCCTGGGGGTGTAGAGGATGGGAGGAAGTTCCTGGCAAAGGAGCTGAGGGGGTCCTTTTGCACACAAAAAGAACTGTGGGGTGCAGAGGCCAGCCCTCCCCACTCCCAGCTCCCAGCTCTAAGCCACCGGTGTCCTTCCTCTTCATGAGCCCACCCAGACAAGGGGTCTTGCCTCAGCCAGCTGGGCTGCTGCTGGCACTGGGGGGAGCACACCTGTAAAGGCAGCTGTGGGCAGGGCTGCGAAGGGTACCTAAGGCTGCTGATGCCAGGTGAGCGGCCCGGCTTGACTTAAAGGGGGCACTGTGCCGCCCGCCATCCTGTATAATGGGCTCAAGCCTGGCACGGATGCTCGGCACAGGTGACATGCCACGCCGGGGCAGGGCGCCTTCCCCTAGAACAGGCCAGGGGCCCGAGTGAGGGCTGCGTGGTAAGCCGAGTGCACAGCACCAGAGACAAGCTACCTCCTCCGGGGGCCTCGCCAATAACTCCCTGAGTGGTAGCTATAAGCTAAGGTCTGCTTCGAAATGGAAGGCTTCCTTCTCTGGCTCCCACAGCCTCTCCAGGCTTGTCCTGCCTGTACTCCAGGCCTCTTCCTCCAGGAAGGCCTCCTTCTCTGCCCGCTCTTCTCTAGGCTTGTCAGCTTCCACCAGATGCTGAATGAAAGGAGGAGCAGGGGGGCCGCTGGCAGGTGGGAAGCCCCACACAGCACAGGCCCTGTCCAGGCCGAGGAAGGGGGAGGCCTCACACAGGCCAGAGACAGCTCAGACCACCGCTGCCTGTGCTCACGGAGCCTCAGTGGCACTGTCCTGGCACTCAGGCACTACAGAGGGGACTGGCGAGTGAGCCCCCCCACGCACACGCGCACGTGCGCGCGCGCACACACACACACGCGCACGCACGCACACTGCATGTAGCCTGGGGCCTCGCAGCAGCAGCTAGGATGTGTGTCCACAAAAGGCCAAGCAGGGGCACGGCCTTAGCCAGACACCTGCCTCGTGTTTCCCACGCTGTGGAAAGAGGCAGCAAACCTCAACAGGCCACCAATTAAAATAGCAAAGAGGCGGGAGGGCAGGGCCACACCATTAGCTGACCTCATCCTTCTCCCGGTGCCCCAGGTGCAGGCTGGGCCCTGGGAGCAGAGGTAACCAGCCGGTGACCCTGGGGCCTAGGCTTGGTTCTCGCTCATCTGGAACACCTGGTCATTCAAGCCATCCTGCTGGGCCACCAGGCCGGGCACTGTGACCTGTCATGCCTGGAACTAAGGGAAAGCTCACCACGGTCCCACCCAAGCGGCCTCTGGGGCGTCCTCGGCTCACCTCTTCTGGGCAAGAGACCGCCTTGGCCCCCCAACTGTTCATTATCACATCTGTCTGGGGCACAGATGGAGCGGATCAAATCCACGCAGACGCTCTCTGATCATTCCAGTTCAGTGAGGTTTTTGTTGTTGTTTTGTCTTGTTTTTTGTTTTTTTGTTTTGTTTTTGTAGTACCAGAGATTGAACTCGGGGCCCTGTCCTTGCCATGGAAGCGCTTATTCTACTGAGCTATCTCTCCAGCCCACTTACTCCAGGTTTTAGAAGACACTGTATTCTCCCTTCTCCCCAGCCAGCGAGGGTGCCTGGCATGGCTCGCCATGCCTACCTGCCCACTTTCATCCCTTGTATGTCCTTAAGGACCCCTATGCTGACCTGGGCCCGCTAGACAGTCCCAGACAATACCTCTATTGCCAAGTTAGTTTTAAGTCCATGACAACCGCAGCTACCTTTTGCCATATGAATGATATTCATGGCTGTGACTTGAATGCCTTTGCAGAGAGATTATCCTGCCTGCCACACTCACCTTTAGTCCAGGCCTGAGGTCTACTGTTCAGTATCTATAAAGCTTCCAAATTGCTACCACCTCACCCCATGGGAACACCAGGGCCCCTGAGCCTAGGAACCCCTGGAGGACTGCACTCATCTCCCCATCAGCAGGACCATCTCCTGACCTAAACTCAGGAATGCGAGGCCCTACAGCGTGAGACCCACAACCCAGGTCTCCATGGAGTAGCCAGGATCAGCACCCAGCGTCCAAGTTAGCAGGTACCACTGCCCGTCACGAACTCCCAGGACTCGGTCGGGTTCTGCACCTGTGGGGTGAGCTCTCCACCAAGTCCCTTTCCACACAAGAGTGTCTTGCCATTTGGCGCCCTAATGGGCAGGAGGATCTATCTGCACATTTTACTCTGTGGCCATCAGCATGACTCAGCAGATGAACCAGCATCCAATCAATACTTGCAGGTCCACGAGGAGCTGGTCCACCTCTTGAGCTTCCTCATGGAGTCTAAGGGACAGACAGCTCGCTCAAGTGCCAAGAGATGGGTGCCATGCCCCAACTCCGGTTACAGACGACTGGCAGCAGCCCAGTTCCAGCCGGCAGACCCATCTGCTCCGCAGGAGGCCCTTCCAGCCCTGTCTGCCTGCGCCCGCCCCCCCTCCCCTGGGACCACGCATCCCTCTCCATACTGCAGCCTTTCCTACAGGCAGTCTCCCACCTGTGCCTTCTCCTTCCGGTAGCAGCTGAATAGGTGGTGTTGGTCTGCTTTGAACCCTTTGCTCCTTGCTGGCATGCCCAGTGCAGCCGTGCCAGCTTCAGGACATGGCATGCCACGCCACAACAGTGGCCGCCTCGAGGTGCTCACCTGGAGGCCATTCTCAGCCTTCCTTTAACTCTCTGGAGTCATCAGTGCCACCCGAACAAAGCTGTGCAGCCTCAGCCACCTTTACTCCACTAACCCAGCCACCAAAGCCACGCCCTGACCCCCAGGACTGAAGGCTCTGGAAAGGGATCATGGAGAGCCTAGATACCTGATCAAGGCTAGTCACTGCACCACTCCAGGTCTCAGCGTCCATGCGGGCGCTGAGCTGAGACAGAGCTCACCATGCTAAGCTCCAAGCTACGGAACAGAGGGGAGGAGGAACCGTGTTCAAAGGGGACCTGGCAAGGAGGCTATCACAGCGACATCCAAACCCCAATCCACGTGAGAAAGCAAACCTGGGCTGTGGAGGGCTGAGCTCCCTCAGAGCCGATTCAGGGGCTCAGGGTGGAGCTTCCTGGGGACTTAGGTGACATTTAAACCTGACAGCCACCCAGAAGAGCAGGGCAGGCCACACATTCACTTGCAAAGCAAAGCCTTGACAGCCACAGTCACATGCAGAAAAGCGAAACAAAAATGTCCCCGCAGTAGCAGAGACTTAAGTTCCTGACCCTGCGTGCCTAACAAAGGGACCAGGGGGCTCCACTGTCTCTGACATCTGCAAAATTCAAGAGATAATCAGAGGAATCTTGCAAATCTGTGAGAAAGAAAAACCTGCTAACACCTCCAGAGGAAATCACCAGTTTACAAAACACGAATACGGGATAAACAGGAAAAGCTGGTCACCACACTACCGCAGCAGCGTGCCAGGGAAAGTAACTGAGAGTGTTAGAAATGCCACAGGCGTGGGGAGTTGGGGTTATTCTATGTGACTTTATTTCGATGGGATGTATCCTAAAGAGTTTCTTTGTGTGTGTGTGTGTGTGTGTGTGTGTGTGCGCACGTGCGCATGTGCATGTGTGCGTGTGCGCGTGTGCGCGTGTGCACGCGCGCGTGTCATCAGGTCATGTCAGGGCATGTCATCAGGTCACCAGGGACTGTACCCAGGGCCCTTGCACTGAGCTACAGTCCCCAGCCCTTCTTTTTCAGTTTGAGACAGGTCAGGCCAAGTCGTCCAGGCTCCCTTCCCCTCGTGAACCTCCTGCCTCAGCCTCCTGAAGCACTGAGCCTGCTCCAGGCCTCATCAATGACAACATTGAAATCCAGAAGAGTCCCCTCAGCAGGGGCTGCAAGGGGTCACATCCTGAAAGGAAATCTGAAAGGAAACTATGACGTTCTAGGTTATTTGGAGACGAGGGATTCTGACATAGAAACCAGCAGAGATGTCGGAAAGCACCCGCCATGGCAGCCAGACCTGTGTACACCCAGTTGCTGGCATCTGCTCCGCGCCGTCCCCTCCCCAGCCCCTGGGAGGCCTCAGGACCCGTCTTCACGTGATCATCCCAGAAGCCCCCGCGGGATTCTCGTGCTCTCCTCGCAGGGAGAACACATTGGCTGTGCAGGAGCCTCCAGGACCTCTGTGGGACAGAACATGGCAGCAGTCCTCAAGGCCAGCTTCCCACCGTGGGCTGACACCTGACGCTGGCCAGGAGGCAACACGCAGCGCGCAGCGTCACCGTGGCACGATCGTCCGGAAACAAGGCGGCAAGATGTCAAGGGACAACAGAAGAATAGCAGCGTCACAGGCGGCCTGGGCTCTCTGTGTCATCGCCCGCCTTACTTGCAGCCTGTTTCTACAAAGAAGCTCGCTCAGAATAAAACTCTGCGGACTGTGGAGGTCTCCTGGCAAGTGCAAGAACTCGAGTTCAATTCCTGGTACCACAAATAAACTTTTTAATTAAAGATAAAAAAGGAAAAGACCCTGGAATGTACAAAGGACAGTAGAGGAGGTAGATTCACAGTCCCTGAGACCAAACTATACACAGCCCACCAAGTTGTCAAATGCCCAGCGTCAGACCTCAGGCGGAGGCCCATGGATGCAGGCCCCAGTCTTGGAAAGCCCGTATCTGCCCCCTGTCTCCCTGCCCAAAGAACCAGCTCACCCTCTGTGCCTTGGTTCAAGCAATGAACACCTTGAGGCCACCCAGGCTCTGCTCTCTGCCCCCCACATGGCAATATGTCCAGGCAGAGGCAGCCGTGCCAGCGCCTACCAGCCGGAGCTGTCAGGACTCCGCTCTAGGCTGGGCTTCTCCAGCTCAGGAGGGCTTGCTCAGGAGGGGATCCGCAGAGCCAGTGGGACAGGGTACAGCCAGGACTGGCAGATGGCCGACTGAAGGATAGCCTGGGAGAAAGGCAGCCTCTGGAGGGCTGGGCCCAGGCTCAGAGCAGCACCTTCCAGCCAGGGACGGACTCAGGCAGGTTGAGTACGCGAGAGGGGCGCAGGCCCCAGGCGCAAATTCTCGCTGCCTTTCTCTGGCCCTTCTGCTGCCTGTCCCTCTTTCCAGGACAAAATGAATCATAGGAACCAGACTTTCTCTTCCCCAGAAGCAGGTCACAGAAGCCAAAATTCATACTAGAAAGCAAGCTGTAATGCTCAAGAATGTCACCCTAGCTCCTATCTTTCCGCGCAGTCACTGGACACAAAAATGTTTCTGGCCTTCCTTATCTAATAGTAGATCAAAGACTCTCATTCCCTCAGCCTCCTGTCTCACCCCGGAGGAAGGAATCTGCACAGAGCAGTGCACCTGAGCACGCAGGCCATGCTGCCCCCTTGGCCCGCATCCAGCCACGCTGCTACCTGCTGTCCCCGTTTCTTCAAAGCGCACCATGCAACAGGCGCTGGATCTCTGAGCCCTGTATCTCATGGCTCTGTGCACCACCTAAAATGTTGGTTAAATAAATTTGCTGTGGTTAGGGGATGGTTCAGTGGTAATGTTTGTCTTGCATCTGTGAGGCCCTGGGTTCCATCCATAGTACTGCTGACAAAAATTACAGCTTTTTTTTTTTTTTTTTTTTTTTTGCTTTTTATTTTCCCTAGCCTGTTTTTTGTTATAGGAACATGGGCTACAGTCCCTAGGGGGAACAAGGAAAGAGATCACCTCTTCCACCCCTCCTGGAGGCCAGAGGGAAGGGCAGCTGGGTGGAAAGATGAGCAGGTGTGCGTGGTCAGGCAGAGGGGCAGCTGGGTGGGAAGGGGGTCAGGTGAGAGGACAGCCAGGTGGGAGGGTGCTAGATAGACAGAAGGATGGACAATGGACAGACAGCGGTTGGGATACAGAAAAGTTCACCCAGAAGAAATGAAGCTGGGAAGACCGGAAGCAAGCACAGGCCTGCATGTGGAAAGAAAGAGGTGTACAGGAGTGAGGAGACGCGAGGGAAATCTCCAGGAAGCACAGGAGCTTCCCTTTGCAGCAGGCGGCAGCGGGCCCAGGCGTACCAGCAGGTAAAGTGCACGTCTTGCCCCGGGCGTCCACAGCCGCTTTGAGTAATGTGAAGGACACGCTGGAAGAACTGTCCTGCCCTGGAGAAGGGTGCCCGGGAGGAGGGCAGTGGCCACCTGGCAAAGCCTAACTGGAGAGGGGCAGCTCTTAAGTCCCGTTCTCCCTCCACAGCTGAAGAGCTCCCACCACGCCCCAAGCTCCTAGGCTCCTAGAGACCTTGTTCCCCAAGGTGTCAATGAAGAATTCTCCGCCTCTCTGCTTCAGGCGTTCCTTCAAGAAACCTGTTCCAGTGCTGGTGGGCAAGCGAGCAGCTGTTCCCAGCCCCGCCCTGCACCCCAGCGCCCACAACTGGAAAGTGAATCTGCAGCCGGGAGGAGGAGCCCCGTGTCCTGCGTCCGCCACTGCTGACAACCTGCTCCTCTCCTCGCAGGGCTGCCCCAAGCGAGGTCCCTTCCCAAAGCAAACTGGTGTTCCTGGAAGCAGACGGAGATGTGCCTGGGTCTTTCCGAGGCCCCCGCACCAACCCTAGCTCTCCTCTCATGACCACCAGAGCTCTCAGCCAGCCACAGGGCCCGGCGTGACCAGAGCTGTGCAGGTGAGCTCACGTTGCCCACCCCCTTACAGGCAGCGCGATTCCTGGATCAGCACACCCAGCTAGGACAAGCTCCAGGGGGGCATGATGACACATGTGGAGAGACGAGAAAGTGTCTCCCTCGGTCTTGCGTGACTCAGCTCTGCATGTAGGCACAAAGGGAAACACAAGTGTTGAGCGCCTGCCACCTTTGACCTAGATGGCATCAGCCTTTCATAGGCAAAGAAATTGAGGCCAGCAGAATTTAAGCTGCAAACCCAACAGTCACCTCCAGGTGACTCTAAATCCCAGAGGTGCTTGGCCCAGACAGCTGGAGTCCAGGCCTCTAAGAGAAAAAGGGCTGGAAAGTTTTGGAGAGGATCAGTTTTGGAGAGCCCAGATGTCTGTCTCAATTCCCCGGATTCACACACACTACTTACGACCTATGTGCCACTTGGAGGGGGTGGGCAGAAAAGTCCAAGGCAGTAGGAAGACAGCAAGTTCAAAAGATAGGGTTCACATCGCCCGTGCTGACCGGCAGAAAGTGCTTCTCTTAAGTACTGCTCCTCTGTCCATCATGGTCATGCCTGGTGAGAGCACCCAGTAGAGTCCTCTTGCTCCCTCACACGATACTCAGGCACTGGGGGCTCTAAGGACCCAAGGCTCCATCCAGGGACTCCAGCAGCCATAATATCCTTCGAAATCACCAACACCAAACAAGTATAACGGGTGCCTCGGGGAGGCTAAAGGGTACCTCTCATGTCAAAATGGCATTTAACAGTGAGCGCTTGTGTAAAGCAACGTGAGCAAATGACAGAAGCCGAGGGTCACAGCGCGTGGGCACAGCACTGCCCCACACGGTCTCCCTTCTGGAATGACCACCAGGCCACGTGGGAGGCCAAACACAACCCCAAGACAATTCCGTGACACCCCTTGACAGAAGACAAACTGGAAAGTTCCCAGAAGAAGCAGAAACAGCACCTCAGCGTCTGTCTTTCTTCCAGTGTTCAAAATGCATGTCTTGGCCGGGCGTGGTGGCACTCGCCTGTAATCCCAGCACTTGGGAGGCTGAGGTAGGAGGACCGGTGCAAGTTCGAGACCAGCCTGGGCTACAAAAGTGAGCTCAAGGCCAGCCTGAACTGCATAGCAAGACCCTGTCTCAAAAAAAAAAAAAAAAAAAAAAAAAAAAATGCCTGTCTTGGGGCTGGAGAGATAGCTCTGTGCCATAAGTGCCTGCCTGGCAAGTGCAAGGTCATGAGTTTGAACACCGGTCCTAAAAATAAAAAATAAAAAATAAAAAAAAAACCCTGTCTTCCACAGGGGCCCCTCTCCAGTCTCCTACCCACCCTGAGCTCACTCCAGGTAGGACACCAAAGGCTTCCAAGTCCCTGTGGCAGGAACAAACCTGATCACAGAGGTTAATTAAAAGAACAGTTATTCTCAAGCACAGACCAACATCTCCCTGTCCTTTGGCCAGCTTTGCCAGAGCAAGCTAGCTGATGCTGCTCAGGATCAGGCTCCGGCCCTGGAAAACAGAAAAGACAGGCAGGGTCCACTGCTTCTCTCTGGTGGACTGGGAGAGGCTCTTCCGGGGGCACAGTCCACCTCTTGGCCAGGGCATCCTCTTTGGAAGCACTGCTGGTAGCTCGATTTCATGTCTTTATTTTTTTTAAGATTTATTTGTTTGTTTGTTTTTGTTTGTTTGTTTGTTTATGGCCGGCTCAGCCTGCCCTGGGCATGGGGGCTGGCACCGCATGTGATGCTGAGGATCGAACCTCGGTCCTTGCAGTTGCCTAAGCTTGCCTAAACAGGTGCTTTAGACCACTGAACCACTCACCAGCCCGATTTCATGTCTTTAAAGAAGAAATGATCACGCCAGCAGAAATGGCCCCAAAGCCAACTGAAGGAAGAAGTCCCCTGGGAACTGAGTCTACCACTTCTCACAGACCAGAGGTGCAGGCTCACAGCGGTCCTGTTTCCCGGTGACCCCAGACGGAAACCCTGAAGGCTCCTCACCACCAGGACCCCCAGCTGCTCCCTCCACGCCTTCGGAAGAGACGCACCATCAGGGACCACCGCAGGCTCAGCACACAGCTCAATCTCCAGTGCCAGTACGATGCCTAATGGCACTTCTGTCTCCCATTAGTAGCCAGCTTCCTATGCCTCTGACTGAGGCTGAGGTCCTCCGGGGAGATTCCGGGAGCCTGAGCCCGGAAAGCAAGGAGGACGAAGAGAAGGAAATTTAAAGTGAGGAGTAAAAACCAGTAAAGTGTCCTAGCCTGGGGCAGCTGAGTGACATTGGGAGATTCTGTCTCGAGAAACAAAAAGTAAGAAAGAACTGCAAAGGGCCTGGCTCATCTCCAGTATTACAGGAAAAATATAGTAAACCCAGGCAGCAGGTCTGGGGTCACGCTGCTGACCTGCCGCTGTCCAGCTCCGGGCGGCTGAGCCAGCGGTCTTTCTCACTAGACCCCCTAGATTCTTTAGCCGGGAAATGGGTGCGCGGACGGCACAGACACACGAGGTGGATGCAGGACTGGAGCTGGGAGCTGAGCAGGGTGCACCGCGTCAGCAGGCAGGTGCCTCTCCCTCCTTCCTGGTCCCCGGGGGCTGCTTCCAGATGCTCACAGTTGCCCAAGACAAGCCGGCTCTGCGCTCCTCCTGCGGCTCTGCCAGTGTGCAGACCGGAAGCGGGCCTCTGTCAGAGAGCTGCCCCAGCTTGCTCAGCACCGCCTGGCTCTTGTCCCATCACCCAGCTGCCGACAGGAACCCAGCTTCTGGATTCTGGGTGCTGGCAGCCCCCTGAAGCCAAGGGGTGCGTCTCTGCGACCCTGGCATTGAGCCACCAGCCAGATGACCTCAGGGAGGCCAGCGGCAAAAAGGGCCCAGCGCCAACGCGAGCCCCATTCAGGGCTTCAAGAGGCAAGAGCGCCCAGCACTGCGCAGCAAAGGGCTCACCCAGGAGGCCCCAGAGGCCCATGACTCAGACACGGGGGGGGGGGGGGGGGG